>CM053026.1:57955414-58037914 GCA_028564925.1 Lithobates sylvaticus | reverse complement strand
GATAGATAGATAGATAGATATCTGCATCGTTTATAAGGTTGTAAACAGACACCGATCCATCAAGTTATTTGAAGTTGTTGACACTCTCATCTAGTACCTCTTCCTGGAAGAGGGATTTCCACATTTTTACTGCTCTAACAGTAAAGAACCCGTCCTGCAAGCTATACAGCAGATATAAAAGTAAAAAAAAAATATACGGTAGCATTTACAGTAATTACATAATATAGTAGTTAAATTATTTGGTTTTGATTGAAATTCTGCCTAATTGGACAGGTTTATGCTTTATCATTATAAACATATAGACATACAGTATATTTATTTTTTAGTCCAATGGACTTTTAGGATCTTCTGAAGTGTACAACTGGAATGTTTTAAAAATTAAATTTGCGCATTTGTTACAGTTTTTTTAACATCTAAAGCAGGGGTGTCCAGCCTTTTGACCTTCCTTGGCCACATTGGAAGAAGAGGAAATGTCTTGGGCAACACATAAAATACACTAACAATAAGGATAGCTGATGAGCATAAAGAATCAGGCACATCACAGGTTAATGATGACTGGTATAGATAATGTACCTCATACATAAAACTTCATTTTTTTTTTTTTTATTTATATTTTGTATCATAAAAGTAAAAGAGGACAAAATAAAACTAGTGCAATATTTGATTTTGTTAAACTAATGCTGGTCATACACTATATGAAAGATCATCCGAAATTTGGTCATTTGGAAAGTTTGTTCGTTTTTCGGCCAGGTAATGGGCACAAATCGGTTATTGGTTGGGGCGGTTTTGAAGTTTGGAAATTTTCTGCCGAACAAACGATAAATTAAAAGGTTATTGTGTTTCCCATCCAAACGGTTTGCACTAGGTATATGTGAAAAAATGAACAAAAAATGATTCATTTATGTCCATTGAATGATTTATTGGTCATTACATGATGTCACTATCGTTTACTCTCACGGCCGAGTGTTAGTTTTTTTTTTTTTAATGGGTTAGAACGATTTTTTTCGTATAGTGTATGGCCAGCATAACACATCAATATCTGGTTGGATGGATGGAGTAGAAATGCTCAATTAATTCTCAAGGTGGCAATGATAGGTGGCACTGGGGACAGATGGCACTGGGAACAGGTGGCACTGGGGACAGGTGGCTGGGGACAGGTTGTTCGGGACAGGTCGCACTGGGGACAGGTGGCACTTGGGACAGGTGGCACTGGGGACAGGTGGCTGGGGACAGGTGGCACTAGGGACAGGTGGATGGGGGCAGGTGGCACTGGGGACAGGTACTGTGGGCACTGCATTTACTGTTTTTTTACTGTTTTACTAACGCTGCAGCACAGGTCGCTCTCCCTCCTCACACGCGGTCTCTGTGTGAGGAGGGAGAGCCGGCAATGAGAGATGATCTCATATGTTTACACTTGAGATCATCTCTCATTGGACACACCGATCGAGTGCTAAATGGCCGTTGTGATTGGCCATTTAGCACAATCTGTGATTGGCTGTGTCCAAGGGACACGGCCAACACAGAATTTCCCTGATGCGCGCAGGGAAGCAATAAATAGAAGGACGTCCAGGGACGCCCTCCCGGCAATTGAGCGCCACGCTGTAGCCGTCTTTCGGCTATAGCGTGGGCGCCTAGTGGTTAACCACTTGCCGACCGGCGCACGACGATATACGTCGTCAGAATGGCACGTACAGGCAGGAGGGCGTATATATAAGTCCCTCCTTTAGCCTGTCCGTGCCATCGGGAGCGCGCCGGGAGTGGCGCGCTCCCGCGCCGGTCGGGACCCCCGTGAGTCCGATCGCGGTCCCCGCGGACTCGATCGCCGCGGGGACCCCCGCGATCGTCTCACGGGGCGGCTGAACGGGGAGATGCCGAGATAAACAGCATCTCCCCGTTCTGCCTAGCAACTAGTGACGCCGATCTCTGCTCCCTGTGATTGGAGCAGAGATCAGCATTCACTAGCTGACAGCCACGCCCCCCCACAGTAAAAAACACACCCCTAGGCATACTTAACTCTTACACTGCCCCCTTGTGGTTAACCCCTTCACTGCCAGTGTCATTTATACAGAAATCAATGCATTTAAATGCATTAATTGCTGTAAAAAATGACAATGGTCCCAAAAATGTGTCAAAAATGTCCGATGTGTCCGCCATAATGTCGCAGTCACAAAAAAAAATCGCAGATCTCCGCCATTACTAATAAAAAAAAAAATATTAATAAAAATGCTATAAAACTATCCCCTATCTTGTAAACGCTATAACATCTGCGCAAACTGATCAATAATAACATATTGCGATTTTTTTTACCAAAAATATGTAGAAGAATACGTATCGGCCTAAACTGAGGAAAAAAAAAAAAAAAACGTTTTTTTATATATTTTTTGGGGATATTTATTATAGCAAAAAAAAAAAAAAAAAAAAATAATGCATTTTTTTCAAAATTGTCGCTCTATTTTTGTTTATAGCGCAAAAACTAAAAACCACAGGGGCGATCAAATACCACCAAAAGAAAGCTCTATTTGTGGGAAAAAAAGGACGTCAATTTTGTTTGGGAGCCACGTCGCACGACCGCGCAATTGTCAGTTAAAGCGACGCAGTGCCGAATCGCAAAAAGGGGCCTGGTCCTTTGGCTGCAAATTGGTCCGGTCTGAAAGTGGTTAAGGACTGAGCCTCTTTCTGAGATTTGTTGTTTACAAGTTAAAACATTTTTTTTTGATTGAAAATGACTTAGAACCCAAAAAACATTATACATTTTTTTTTTCTAACACCTTAGAGAATAAAATACGATACTTTCTGTCACACCGTATTTGCGCAGCGGTCTTACACGCGCACTTTTTGGGGAAAAAATACACTTTTTTGAATAAAAAAATAGGACAACAGTAAAGTCAGCACAATTTTTTTTTTTTATATTGTGAAAGATAATTTTGCGCCGAATAAATTGATACCCAACATGTCACTCTTCAAAATTGAGCCCGCTCGTGGAATGGCGACAAATTTTACCCTTAAAAATCTCTATAGGCGTTTAAAAAATTCTACAGGTTGCATGTTTTGAGTTACAGAGGAGGTCTAGGACTAGAATTATTGCTCTCGCTCTACCGATCGTGGCGATGCCTCACTTGTGTGGTTTGAACACTGTTTTCATATGCGTTCGCTTCTGCACGTGAGCTCGGCAGGACGGAACGCGTTTAAAAAAATATTTTTTTCTTATTTAATTTACCTTTTATTTTTTATTATAACACTGTTCTTTTAAAAAAAAAAAAAATGTGTCACTTTTATTCCTATTACAAGGAATGTAACCATCCCTTGTAATGGAAAAAAAAGCATGACGGGACCTCTTAAATATGAGATCTGGGGGTCAAAAAGACCTCAGATCTCATATTTACACTAAAATGCAATAAAGAAAAAAAAAATTGTCATCTAAAAATAAATAAATAGATAAAAATGTCCCTTTAAGAGCTATGGGCGGAAGTGACATTTTGACATCGCTTCCGCCCTGCAATGTTATAGAGACGGGTGGGGGCCATCTTCCCCTCACTCGTCTCCGTACCCAGCAAGGGAGAAGCATCCGATCGCCTCCGCCGATGCCAACGGCTCCAGAGGGCAACGAAGCACGGCGGGATGGGGGTGTCTCTCCCGCCGCCGAGAAAAGTGATCTTGCGGCGAATCTGCCGCAGAGACCACTATTAACGGAAAGCGGACCGCCGGCCGAAGAAGAGGATACTGGGGTTATGGCAGCTAGCTGCTGCCATAACAATGATATTCCTCTTCAAAGTAAGGATGTATATCGGCGTGCGGCGGTCCGGAAGTGGTTAATTAGGTTTACGATTTTGTCTTGGGCCGCATTCATAGCCAACTTGGGCTGCTTGCGGGCCGTGGGCCGTATGTTGGACACCGCTAGTCTAAAGTATACACGGAAAAACTCAAACGCAAACTCAATCAAATCTCTGTTGTCATCTTCGTGCTGATGAAACCATGAAAGCCACAGATATAATCACACTGCCAGCCGGAGACACATGGAAGCTACAATGTTAATATAAGAACTGGTGGCGTCACATACCTTGCTACGCAGTGTGGCCGAGGCTTGTACATCCAAAAAAAGTTGCTCAACGGAACCACAAATCTTTTTTTTTGCAGGTAAAACAATAAGCAAATCTGTATTTCAACTGTCAAATTAGCTGCTTGCCTGGTGTTCCACTTTAATTGAAAACCCTGGCAGAACACCGAGGAATGTCTTTTTATCTAATTGGTTCCTGAATTTTGTATTTTCCTCACCACAATTTACATAAGCAAAATATGGATTTTGAATTGAGTAACCACAGCCTACCCAGTGTTAATTAGATTTAGTGTAATTTTTTTCCTAATGCAATCAGACTATGCTAATTAGGAATACGTAAATGATCCGACTGCGATAAAGTAAAAATTATTATCATATACATTGGTATTTGAAATTGTTCGGTGGTTTTGGACTTTTTTTTTTTTTTTTTGTGAAACGGCTTTGCGGTTGACTGATTTTATAGGAACATCAGAACGCACACGTGACTCCAGTAAACTGCTTGTTATTTGTGAGATTCTATCAACACATGTGCTACCGATCTGTAAAAATGGAGAGAAAAGTTGTCATGGGAAGATGTGCTATTTTGTAAGTATTGCAGCTCTTTGTGTGTATATGTGTATGTGTATAAATATACTGTATATATTGTATATATATATATATATATATATATTAGGGCTGTGGAAATTGAAGATGAATTCCTCGATTAATCGATTAATTTTTTTGATCGATCAAAATTCTTTTGATCAGTACTCACCTCTTTGCCGGCTTCCGGGTCTTCAGGGAGTTCCGTCGGAGATCCGGTGACGTCACGGGCATCGACGTCACCGGACTCCTTCCCCCTTTCCCCAAGTGCCTCCGTCTGTTAACGAAGGGAAGGGGGGGAGGAGTCCGGTGACGTTGAAGTTCTGATTGAACGTAACGCGTACGGGGAGGAGCTACGCATGACGTCACCCGCTGCTGCCCTACGGAACTAACACGATTGTCGGCTTTACATGCTGTGTTTTTATCATCTTTATGTGAGTGGTTTGTGTTTGAACACAAAAATGAAATCTTATACTTAAGCGGTGAGCACTTCGATCTTTTCTTTCTACCCATGACCTGGCGTCCTTGCTGAGATCTAAGGAGACGTGAGAGAAGTTTATGGTCCGTGTTAACCCTTTTGATACCCGCTTGCATGACCACCTGTTTGCACAGGGGTCCATGCCATAAGGTGAGAGTGATTAGTTAGACCGGAGGTGGAGGGATTGTCACGCTACTGTGGGAAAAAAATTACTTACGTCAGTGCTACAGTTTGAATTTAAAACGTATTTGTGAACTGTGAAGTTAAGTCATGGATTGTGGAAATTAACTAGTGTCGGGTGATTGTATATAGTGTATACCACATTTACCACTGACTAATGCAGAGTTGCAATGCAAGGAGATCAGCTAAAAGTAGATGGATCTGTATGTGCGTTATAATTAATCGAAATTAGTCGATTAATCAATAAAAAAAAAAATCAATTAATCGAACATGAAAATTTTAATCAGTAACAGCTATATATATATATATATATATATATATATATATATATATATATATATATATATATATATATATATATACATACATACAGTATATACAATATATACAGTATATTTATACACACACACATACACATAAAAAGCTGCAATACTTACAAAATAATACATCTTCCCTTTACAACTTTTCTCTCCATTTTGAGATATATAGATATACCGTGTGTGTATGTATGTGTATATATATATATATATATATATATATATATATACATAATTATAGTATCTCTCAAAAGTAAGTACACCCCTCACATTTTTGTAAATATTTTATTAGGGGTGTACTTACTTTTGTTGCCAGCGGTTTAGACAGTAATGGCTGTGTGTTGAGTTATTTTGAGGGGACAGCAAATTTACACTGTTATACAAGCTGTACACTCACTACTTTACATTGTAGCAAAGTGTCATTTCTTCAGTGTTGTCACATGAAAAGATATAATAAAATATTTACAAAAATGTGAGGGGTGTACTCACTTTTGTGAGATACTGTATATGTACAGTATATATTTTTAAATATATATATATACTGTTTATATTAAAAGAAAGGTGGTATCCATACTCCATCCAATATTATAATTATTATTATTATACAGTATTATTATACAGTAATATAATAATATAATATATATTATTATAATTATATTATTATTCTATAAATGCAACAGTGCTCTACACAAAACGAATAATGTGGCAAAAGGTACAGGGGGTGCTTACAAGGCTTACACACATTACTGAGTCTATTTATCAATGTTTTCAAGGTTTGCATACCTTTCACTCCAAATTCACATATTTTTCAGCCAAACTGCAACAGCACTGCAACATTATATAAATGCGTATACTGTATATATATAAATAGGGATAAATGAGAGCAGAGACTGTGAGCCAGGCCTTCTCGTCCAACATCAGTGCCTGACCTCACAAATGCCCTTCTGGAAGAATGGTCAAACATTCCCATAGACACACTCCTAAACCTTGTGGACGGCCTTCCCAGAAGAGTTGAAGCTGTTATAGCTGCAAAGGGTGGGCCGACTCAATATTGAACCCTACGGACTAAGACTGGGATGCCATTAAAGTTAATGTGTTTGTAAAGTGTATACTGTAAATACTGTGTGTGTATATATATATATATATATATATATATATATATATATATATTTATATATTTATTTTTTAAGTAAAAAGAATGTTTGGTAGTTGCTATTCATGGTCCTGAAACCATTTTTATACATATTTTTCAGGACCATGAACAGCAATTGCCAGCAAGTGAATGAAGGGGGACATTCAAATGGTAACTCCGCTTTTGTTGTGAAAAAATAATCATTCCCCTCTACGTGATTAAAGTGATTGTAAAGGCAAAGTATTTTTTTCAATAACAAACATGTTATACTTACCCGCTCTGTGAAATGGTTTTGCACAGAGCAGTCCCGATCCTCCTCTTCTCAGGTTCCCCGCCGGTGCTCCTGGCCCCTCCCCTTTGCCAAGTGCCCCCCATAGCAAGCAGATTGCTATGGGGGCACTCGTGCATGCTTGCTCCCTCCTTACTGGCTGTAATTGACAGGGCCAATAAGGAGAGAGAGAGACAGGAGAGCCTGTGCTCTTGTGCACATCACTGGATCCAGATCGGGCTCAGATAAGTATTTAGGGGGCTGGAGGGGCTGTTTGCATAGAATGCATTAAGGTAAAGAACCTTCTCCCTTTAGAACCACTTTAATGTACCTTGCAGAGATTTTAACAAAGTATGTTGCAGATTCCTACCTGTTTCTTTTCTAATGAGGAAAGTTGTAGGGTCTGCATCTCTTTAGAAGTGATTAACCCTTTGGGAGTATCTCACCAAAACTGACATTTTTGTTGCAGAGAATCCATAAAATGTGACTTTCGCCTTAGTGTAGAGTTATGGGAAAATCATTCATCCAATCACACAAGCTGGAAATTACATTTCTGGGGGTACACCATCTGTGTACAAAACTCCTCCTGGTTGCCATATTAAATAGAATTTTACTGAAAATTACAGCACTGAGGATTAAAAAGGAAAGGTCAATTTTAATAACTTTAAAAAACAATATGACTTGCATAGCAATTGTATTTGATATATAATTTATTTATTTTATTTTGCTATTTTTATTTCCCTCAAAGATGGAGTTACAAGATTAATTTAAACATAAATACTAAATTAACCTCCACTGTAATTAAAATTGAAATTTGCTTTGTGAATCTCTTCAAATATTGTTAGTTTTTTTGTTGGTGAATATTAACTACCGTATATACTCAAGTATAAGCCGACCCGAATATAAGCCGATGCACCTAATTTGACCACAAAAAAATGGGAAAACTTATTGACTCGAGTATAAGCCTAGGGTGAGAAATGCGCAGCTACTGTAAGTGGAAAAGAGGGTCAACAGTGCCCATTTGCAGCCTCACTGTGCCCATTTGCATGCCTCACTGTGCCTATTTGCAGCCATAGGTCCCCCAAACTTCAAACTTGGTAGTTAAGGGTTCCTAGATGCTCCCTAGCTGCAGCCAACATTTTGGGTCTCTGGTAGGGATGGGCCCGGTGTTCGATTCAAACCCATGTTCGAAACGAACATCGGCCGTTCGGCTGCTCGTCGAGGGCAGAACTCTGAGGGTCGTTCGCATCAAATTCGTGTGATGCGAACGGTCCACAATCCACTGCGCCAGTCGCAGTGCATTGCTGGCTGATGATTGGCCAAGCATGCACTGTGACCCGCATGCTTGGCCAATCATAGAGCCAGGGGCGAGGAGAGCAATAATTGGCCACAGGCAGGATGCCTGTGGCCAATTATAGCTCAGGGGGTTTAGTACACGCCCCACACTATATAAGGCCGCCACGCTGGCGGCCTCGTGTAGTGTGTTCCGGCTTTAGGAACAGTGACAGACTGTACTGTACATGTACACACTATATGTGAATCATTTCTGTGTGGGGAAAGTGTAGGGAAAGAGAAAAAATAGGCAGGGATAGTGTATTCTTCTCAGCCTTTGCTTGTGGGGAAAGTGTAGGGATAGAGGAAAAATAGGCAGGGATAGTGTGTTCTTCTCAGTGCTGTTCTCTACCAATTCAGCCATCTGCAGGAGTTAGTGTGCGTGTGTGTGTGTGTGTGTGCTGTGTGAGTATAGCACAGCAGTAGCACACTAAACCACCTTACACTGTATCTGCCCTGTTGTCACCTAAGACAGCCATCTGCAGGAGTTAGTGTGTTTTGTGTGCCTCCAGCACAGCACAGTATACATCAACAGTCCATACATACATACGTACATACAGTATATACCTACAGTCCCTGTCTTGTTTGCACCGCCTGTATACTGCTGTTCAGAGTATAAAGGGTTTTAGGTATAGGGTTTTATTTTGGGTGCGGGGTTCCCCTTAATATCCATACAAGACCCAAAGGGGCTGGTAATGGGCTGGGGTGGAGGGGATGGGGTAGCCATTCCATTTTTCTCAAAGATTTTCAGCCATATTGCCAGGACAAGACATGACATTAAAGCCGCAAGCAGTTTTAAATGGCTTCTTTTTTTCCTTTACAAATGTCATTTTTTGCAGGGACAGTTCTAAACACGGGAAACACATGCCACTTCACAGGCATACTTTAGACACCCCCCAGGTACCATATTTAAAGGAATATTTCACTTTTTTTTTTTCACTTTATGCATCATTAAAATGACTGCTCCAGAAAAAACTTTAGTTTTTAAAACTTCTTTTTGCATTGATACATGTCTCCTGGGGCAGGACCCGGGTCCCCAAACCTTTTTTATAACAATAACATGCATATTGGCCGTTATAATTAGCACTTTAGATTTCGAACGTTCGTGTCCATTGTAACTAATAGGGTTCTAATGTTCGTGCGAACTTTCGGTCCGTTCGCAGGTTCTGGTGCGAACCGAACCCAGGGGTGTTCAGCTCATCCCTAGTCTCTGGACCCAAAGGGTCCCCGAAATGACATTGCTGAAGATGGACACAGTTGACCGAATTTGGGGCCCTGTATCTTGGGGCTACTTGGTGCTAGGAACCCCAAATTTGGATATGTTGTAATGTTGGTTCCACTGGGTTTGCACACCAAATTCGTTCCTAGCACCAAGTGTACCCGAGATACAGGGCCCCAAAGTCGGGTCGGAAAATGTCAAGCACTTTTCTGCAGCAAAAATTACATTTTCCAAGCCGACTTTGCGGCCCTGTATCTCGGGGCCACTTGGTGCTAGGAACCCCAAATTTGGGGTTCCTAGCACCAAGTGATAGATACGGGGCCGCAAAGTCGGGTCGGAAAATGTAATTTTTTGCTGCAGAAAAGTGCTTGACTCGAGTATAAGCTGAGGGGGGCACTTTCAGCACAAAAAAATGTGCTGAAAAACTCGGCTTATACTTGAGTATATATGGTAGGTAATTTAACCAGTGAATCTTTGATCAATTGTAAATAATAAAATTAAAATAATTGCAAAGGGCTCTGACACCCTAAAATGTACCCAGGCACAAAAAGAAAGGCACTAGTGTGACATTCAAAAAATGAGAATTAGCGTAAAATGATAAATAGCATAAATAGAAAGTGTATTCGCTCCTTAAAAAAAGTCCATATAAAAACACTGTGGAATGAAGTTACGCTATCTAAGTGTAGCATTTATTACGGTAACCACTTTTTTTTTTTTATTGTATATTTTTTATATCAGAAAGAAAAAAATATTGTTTTCTTTTCAAGGTGATCAAATACCACCAAAAAGCTCTATTTGTGGGGAAAAAAAGGATATACAATCTATTTAGGTACAGCGTCACACGACCATGCAAATGTCAGTTAAAGTAACGCAGTCTCGTTACGTCAGGTCGTTATGGGGGGGGGGGACTTTCCGGAGCTGAAGCGGCTAAATATTCCTGTGTACATTTCATAAAGTCAAAAATTGCCAAAAACCTGCTCAAAGCTCAGGGCCCTGAATGTTCCCCTATACCAGTGATGGCGAACCTTGGCACCAACTACATTTCCCATGATGCTCATCTACACTGCAGAGCGCATGAGCATCATGGGAAATGTAGTTCCAAAACATCTGGGGTGCCAAGGTTCGCCATCACTGCCCTATGCCCGTATGATGGCACTTAAAACCCAACTTTTAGGCCCCTTTCACACTTGCGCAACTTGAAGGTTGCGCGACTTTGACGTGACTTAAAGCAATGCCTGTGTAATCTTGAGGTCTATGGACCTAAAGACACATCAAAGTTAGACCAATGTAGTGCAGGGACTACTTTGAAGTCGCTGCGACTTGAAGTCGCACAGATATGAACAGTACTCATTGGAAATCATGGGGTGCGACTTGTCATTCGACTTTCGACTTTTCAGTCCCAAGTCGCAGGATAAGTCTCACAAGTGTGAAAGGGGCCTAAGTGCATTTTTAGAATTTTGCAAACCTTCTGCAATTTTTAATAATAAAATAACAGCAAATAATAAAATTAAAAATAATATTAAAAACTTTAGCTCTTGCTGCAATATTGGCCTCCTCTCCAGTGCTGTCTCTGTATGCTCACTGCTTTATGCATTATATGCATGAAGGTAAATAATGCCTCAAGGTAAAAACATTTTCAGTATGCAGCCCCCCCCTCCCAATACTTACCTGAGACCGATCCAGCGCTGTGCACAAGATCAGCTACTCTCCTGGCTCTCCCCATCCTAATTGTATCAGAGACAGCAGCGACCATTGGTTCCTCCTGCTGTCAATCACAGCCAGTCTTATGGACACCAAGAGCGGGGCTCCCGAGTGAGCACACACAAGTTCCCCCATAGCAAGGGGCTTGCTCTGGGGCACTCAGCAGGAGGAAGGAGCCAGGTGGGGCAGCCATGCAGAGGTGGGGCGGGCTGCTCTATGTAAAGCCATTGCACAGAGCAAGTAAGTATAACAGCCTTAGCCTTGGGATAATTTTCAGATTTTGGGGGACCCCTGCTAAAACCTATTCATTGGGGGTCAGTGGGAAGAATACCCGTTACATTGGAAAGAATGCCCCCTTAGGCTCCATTCAAACGTGTACCACTTCAAAGTTGCACAACTTTGGAGTGCAACTTTGGTGAAACTTGGATGGGTGCGACTTGGATTGGACTTTGATCAATGATAATGGACAACTGTTGCACTTTATAGAATTCAGGTACGACTTTAATGCAACTTTTGAGGGTTAGCATTAAAGTCTATGGCCCTCAATTTGCAAGTCGGACCAAAGAAGTGCATAAACTACTTTGAAGTGGTGCGACTTTAACCTCTTCCCACCCACGCTATAGCGGAAAGACAGCTACAGCAAGCCTAAATTGCTGGCAGGGCATCCATGTACATCCTACCGTGCATGTGCTGCCTGGGCACCCCCTATGGGGCATGGGTGGTGCGCTCTTTAACCACCTTGCGACCGCCGGCTGTCAAATGACGGCCAGGCGGCGCAGCTCTCAGCGAGGAAGGGCGTCATATGACGTCCTCCCCTTCAGTGCACTCCAGGGAGCGCGCGCGTGCCGCCGGGAGCGCGCGCGCGCTCTCGCCGTGTCACTGTGCACCCGATGCGCGTGCCCAGCGGCCGAGATGTCCGCTGGGCACCCGCGATTGCCCGGTAACACAGCGAGACCGTGGATCTGTGTGTGTAAACACACAGATCCACGGTCCTGTCAGAGGAGAGGAGCCGATGGTGTGTTCTCTGTACAGAGAAACACCGATCGGTCTCCTCCCCTTGTGAGTCCCCTCCCCCTACAGTAAGAATCACTCCCAGGGAACATAATTAACCCCTCCCCGCCCCCTAGTGGTTAACTCTTTCACTGCCAGTGTCATTTATACAGGAATCAATGCATTTAAATAGCATTGATTGCTGTATAAATGACAATGGTGCCAAAAATGTGTCAAAAATGTCCGATTTGTCCGCCATAATGTCGCAGTCACAATAAAAATCGCTGATCGCCGCCATTACTAGTAAAAAAAAAAAATATTAATAAAAATGCTATAAAACTATCCCCTATTTTGTAAACGCTATAACTTTTGCGCAAACGAATCAATAATCGCTAATTGCGATTTTTTTTTTTACCGAAAATATGTAGAAGAATACGTATCGGCCGAAACTGAGGAAAAAAAGTTTTTTTTGATATATTTTTTGGGGCTATTTAGTATAGCAAAAGGTAAAAAATATATATATTTTTTTTTAAATTTGTCGCTCTTCTTTTGTTTATTGCGCGTTGCACGTTTATTGCTGCGTTATTTTGTAAAAAACGCAGAGGTGATCAAATACCACCAAAAGAAAGCTCTATTTGTGGGGAAACAATTATAACAATTTCATTTGGGTACAGTGTTGTATGACCACGCAATTGTCATTCAAAGTGCGACAGCGCTGAAAGCTGAAAAATGGCTTGGTCAGGAAGGGGGTGAAAATGCACTGTACTGAGGTGGTTAATCAGCGAGTCCATGAGACTTGGCTGATCACAGATTGGAGTAGAGGGCCGATCCCGACCCTTTATTACTTGATCAGCTGTCAGCCAATGACAGCTGATCACGTGATGTAAACAGCAGCCGGTAAACTGCTTTTTTTCCTCATGCTGACAGCATGACTAGAAAAAAAAAGCTGGTTACTGGCTTGTGTAAACAGGATATCCGTCACGCACACAGACACCCACTGCTGCTAAGCAGTGCCCACCAGTGCCACCTACCAGTGCATTTCAGTACTGCTAGGCAGTGCCCACCAGTACCACCTATGAATGCCAACCAGTACCAGCTCTCAGTGCCCACCAGTGCTGCCAACCAGTGCCCATCAGTGCCTCATCATCCGTGCCACCTATCAGTGCTGCCTATCAGTGTCACCTACCAGTGCCTATCAGTACCCATCAGTGCCACCTATCAGTGCCCTTCAGTGCCGTCCATCAGTGCCCATCAGTGTTACCTATCAGTGCCTCCTGATCAGTGCCCATCAGTGCCACCTTGCAGCCTACATGCATGCGCAGACCACATGCACTTGCAGACCATGTGCACTCACAGACCACATGCACTCGCAGACCACATGCACTCGCAGACCACGTGCACTCGCAGACCACGTGCACTCACAGACCACGTGCACTCACAGACCACGTGCGCAGACCACTCTCAGAATATGCGCTCCTGACTCCTGCACTCTCTGTGTTATGCACTCCTGATCCTTGCACTCTCTGTATTGCATACCCCTGGCCTATGCATTCTCTGTGATATGCACTACTGACTTCTGCACTCTCTGGGGTTGATTTACTAAAGGCAAATAGGCTGTGCACTTTGCAAAGTGCAGTTGCTCCAGAGCTTAGTAAATGAGGTAAAGCTCCTTTTTGCAAAAAATACCCAATCACGTGTAAGGGAAAAAAAAGAAAATTTATTTTTGCTTGCACATGATTGGATGATGGATGGCAGAGCTTCTGCCCATTTACTAAGCTCTGGAGCAACTGCTCTTGCAAAGTGCACAGTCTAATTGCCTTTTGTAAATCAACCCCATTGTGTTACACACTCCTGAGTTAAAAAACAAAAACAATGCAATGTGCTGTCATCCGTGCGTCAGTATTGTGTACTCCACAGCACACACTATTGGCCGCGTTCTAAGGCAGCTGCCGGTGTAAAGAGGCCCTTGTTAAATCACGGACAATGACTTTGATTTGAAGGATATAACGTCTTGTGAACGAATCCATAACTCATCTAAAGGTTCTTTCATTTGCCTGGAGCTGTTCTTAAAAAAAAAAGTCACACTGTGAGCTCTGTTGACTGTTACGTTGCTATTTTTTTTTTTTTTTTTGGTGACTAGGGCTCACCATCTCTCCTTTGTATTTACCTTCAGTTGCAGGAAGCAGAGAGAGTTTGCGGTGAAGTATTTGACTGTCTGAGCCGGTTGACACATGCTGTGCCCCATAGGACACCACTGATTCCTATGCTGGAAAAGGGACAATGCAACTTAATCAGGCTGACAGGAAACAGACAGCGATTACAGTGTGCAGCTACATCTGCTGGGTTCCACTTCAGTGAGCGAAGAGTTATCTGCGTTTTTATGTACATCCTTTTTCATGTTTCATTGAACTTATACTGTATTATTAAACACATCAAAATATAATGACGCTCATTAAAGGCAAGAAAAGAGTACGTTTGGGTATAATACTCAGAGGCGCATTCTATTTCTTTTCACTTTTGCATCCTCCAGCAGTTTTTCAAGGTGTAAAAAATATTATAAAAAAAAAAAAAAAAATGATAAAATTATAGCAAATAGGAAGCTTTAGATGAGAAAACATTAGAATTGTCGGAAAAAAAGAGACAGACAGGTGATTATGATAAATTATAAGAACCTACAGCAAAGGAAAATGGTTATGATAAAAAAAACCTCCATAGGAACGAGGGACTTTTTAAAAAAGATGTAAACCCCGTCACAAATATCTCATTGGAGCTATTACATAGCAATGTCATTTCAAAAGCAAGGTTTATTGCCTTTTTTTTTTTAATTTAGGCCCCTTTCACACTGGGGCGGGGAGCCGCGGTGACGGTAAAGCAGCGCTATATTTAGCGCTGCTTTACCGTCGTTTTAGCCGCGGTATTCGGCCACTCGCGGTGCGGTTTTACCCCCGAGCGGCCGAAAAAGGGTTAAAGACCCCCCGCTTTGCGGTGGTATTGCCGCGGTATTACCGCGGTGTCCCATTCAAATCAATGGGAAGGAGCGGTATAGGAGCGGTGAATACATCGCTCCTATACCGCTCCAAAGATGCTGCTATCAGGACTTTTTTTACCGTCCTGCTAGCGCACCGATCCAGTGTGAAAGCCCGCCGGCTTTCACACTGGAGTGAATGGGGCCGGATTTTTTCAGGCGGTATACAGGCGCTATTTTTAGCGCTGTACCGCCTGAAAAACGCCCCAGTGTGAAAGGGGCCTTACAGCTTTTTTAAGGCCTCCTGCATACAGTGGAAGCATTTAAATCTGTACAGATCCAGTCGTGGCTTTGCTATAGCCGATGAGTCCGGGTTTTAGATCCATATTCTAGAGCAGGGTTCGGATCTGTAAAAAAAAAGGGCAAATCCTGTGTTCAGAGATTAGTTTGTTTGTGTATTTTACAGTGTACACATGTAAACATTTGCCGTTTTACATGCATATAGCGTAAAGCACAAATAAATCCTATTGGAGTTGCCTGCCTCCTAGCAACCAAGGACACTAGGCAGCGGTAACTAGGAGGCAGGTGGCTTACACCACCTAACGCCCATTGTTGCTAGGATTCGGCAGGTGTTTTCATTTCGGAGGGACGTGCTGAGCTTGCGCTCACTCCACCAGTCCAGCTGGCCTCGGTTACCTTACTCCCAGTAACAGAATAGGGTCCTACCAAGCACGTAGCGCTGACCTTATATACAGTATCTCACAAAAGTGAGTACACCCTTCACATTTTTGTAAATATTTTATTCTATCTTTTCATGTGACAACACTGAAGAAATGACACTTTGCTACAATGTAAAGTAGTGAGTGTACAGCTTGTATAACAGTGTAAATGTGTTGTCTCCTCAAAATAACTCCACACACACCCATTAATGTCTAAACCGCTGGCAACAAAAGTGAGTACACCCCTAAGTGAAAATGTCCAAATTGGGCCCAAAGTGTCAATATTTTGTGTGGCCACCATTATTTTCCAGCACTGCCTTAATTCTCTTGGGCATGGAGTTCACCAGAGCTTCAAAGGTTGGCACTGGAGTCCTCTTCCACTCCTCCATGACGACATCATGGAGCTGGTGGATGTTAGAGACTTTGCTCTCCTCCACCTTCCATTTGAGGATGCCCCACAGATGCTCAATAGGGTTTAGGTCTGGAGACATGCTTGGCCAGTCCATCACCTTTACCCTCAGCTTCTTTAGCAAGGCAGTGGTCGTCTTGGAGGTGTGTTTGGGGTCGTTATCATTTTGTAATACTGCCCTGTGGCCCAGTCTCCAAAGGGAGGGGATCATGCTCTGCTTCAGTATGTCACAGTACATGTTGGCATTCATGGTTCCCTCAATGAACTGTAGCTCCCCAGTGTTGGCAGCACTCATGCAGCCCCAGACCATGACACTCCTACCACCATGCTTGACTGTAGGCAAGTCACACTTGTCTTTGTACTCCTCACCTGGTTGACGTCACGCACGCTTGACACCATCTGAGCCAAATAAGTTTATCTTGGTCTCATCAGAACACAGGACATGGTTCCAGTAATCCATGTGCTCAGTCTGCTTGTCTTCAGCAAACTGTTTGCGGGCTTTCTTGTGCGTCATCTTTAGAAGAGGCTTCCTTCTGGAACGACAGCCATGCAGACCAATTTGATGCAGTGTGTGGCTTATGGTCTGAGCACTGACAGGCTGACCCCCCACCCCTTCAACCTCTGCAGCAATGCTGGCAGCACTCATATGTCTATTTCCCAAAGACAACCTCTGGATATGACACTGAGCACTCAACTTCTTTGGTTGACCATGGCAAGGCCTGTTCTGAGTGGAACCTGTCCTGTTAAACCGCTGTATGGTCTTGCAGCTCAGTTTCAGGGTCTTTCCAATCTTCTTATAGCCTAGGCCATCTTTATGTAGAGCAACAATTCTTTTTTTCAGATCCCCTGAGAGTTCTTTGCCACGAGGTGCCATGTTGAACTTCCATTGACCAGAATGAGAGAGTGAGAGCGATAACACCATATTTAACACAACTGCTCCCCATTCACACCTGAGACCATATAACACTAACAAGTCACATGACATCGGGGAGAGAAAATGGCTAATTTGGCCCAATTTGGACATTTTCACTTAAGGGTGTACTCACTTTTGTTGCTAGTGGCTTCGACAGTAATGGCTGTGTGTTGAGTTATTTTTGAGGGGACAGAAAATTTACACTGTTATACAAGCTGTACACTCACTACTTTACATTGTAGCAAAGTGTCATTTTTTCAGTGTTGTCACATGAAAAGATATAATAAAATATTTACAAAAATGTGAGGGGTGTACTCACTTTTGTGAGATACTGTATGCTCTCACTTAACTTTTTCTTTCCCGTAACTGGTGACCAGGCCATAGATCTCCGTTATGCTAGTCTGCTCCCGGTTGATATGGGAGCAGGGGCGGACTGACAACTCATGGGGCCCCCGGGCAATAGAAGATCATGGGGCCCCCTTGGTCCCCACACTCAAGGGGACCAAGCGCACACACAGGGGGGGGGGACACGCACACACAGGGGACACTGGAGGGAGAGCACACACACACAGGGGGGGACACGCACACAGGGGGACACTGGAGGGAGAGCGCACACACAGGGGGACACTGGAGGGAGAGCGCACACACAGGGGGACACTGGAGGGAGAGCGCACACACACGGGGACACTGGAGGGAGAGCGCACACACAGGGGGACACTGGAGGGAGAGCGCACACACAGGGGGACACTGGAGGGAGAGCGCACACACAGGGGGACACTGGAGGGAGAGCGCACACACAGGGGGACACTGGAGGGAGAGCGCACACACAGGGGACACACAGGGGGACACTGGAGGGAGAGCGCACACGCGGGGGGTGGGGCACGCACACACAGGGGGACACTGGAGGGAGAGCGCACACGCAGGGGGGGGGGGCACGCACACACAATGGGACACTGGAGGGAGAGCGCACACACACAGGGGGGCACTGGAGTTAGAGCGCACACACACAGGGGGACACTGGAGGGAGAGCGCACACACAGGGGGCACTGGAGGGAGAGCGCACACACAGGGGGGCACACACACACAGGGGGACACTGGAGGGAGAGCGCACACACAGGGAGGCACACACAGGGGGATACTGGAGGGAGAGCGCACACACAGGGGGACACTGGAGGGAGAGCGCACACACACGGGGACACTGGAGGGAGAGCGCACACACACAGGGGGACACTGGAGGGAGAGCGCACACACAGGGGGCACTGGAAGGAGAGCGCACACACAGGGGGGCACTGGAGGGAGAGCGCACACACAGGGGGGCACACACACACACACAGGGGGACACTGGAGGGAGAGCGCACACACAGGGGGACACTGGAGGGAGAGCGCACACACAGGGAGGCACACACACACAGGGGGACACTGGAGGGAGAGCGCACACACAGGGGGGGACATGAACACAAGGGGACACTGTGGGCTGGGGGGGTGACACTGTGGGCTGGGGGGTGACACTGTGGGCTGGGGGGGTGACACTGTGGGCTGGGGGGGTGACACTGTGGGCTGGGGGTGACACTGTGGGCTGGGGGGTGACACTGTGGGCTGGGGGGTGACACTGTGGGCTGGGGGGTGACACTGTGGGCTGGGGGGTGACACTGTGGGCTGGGGTGACGCTGGGGGGGGTGACACTGTGGGCTGGGGGGTGACACTATGGGCTGGGGGTGACACTGTGGGCTGGGGGGTGACACTGTGGGCTGGGGTGACGCTGGGGGGGTGACACTGTGGGCTGGGGTGACGCTGGGGGGTGACACTGTGGGCTGGGGTGACGCTGGGGGGGTGACACTGTGGGCTGGGGGGTGACGCTGGGGGGACCCGGGGCCCGTGACTCGCCGATGCCGATGCTGATGCTCCCCGCCGGCCCCTCCACTCTTTCCTTCCATTAGGGGCCCGGACTCGGCAGGTTGAAGCGGCTGTATTACATGCCGCGAATACTTCTAACAGTGCGCGGCTCCCCACCGGCCCCTCCTTCCCTCCCGTCCGTCCCAGGTGACGTCACGACGCATACAGTAGAAGCACCTGGGACGGACAGGAGGGAAGAAGGGGCCGGCGGGGAGCCGCGCGCCGCTAGCAGTATTGTTAGCGGCATCGCGGCATGTAATACAGCCGATTCAAGTGGCCCCTCATGTGGCCGAGTCCGGGCCCCTAATGGCCCCGGGCCCTCGGGCGGCGCCCGAGTCACCGACCTGTCAGTCCGCCCCTGTATGGGAGAGGGTCCGCTAGGCCAGAATATCGACCCCCTTGCTACGGAAGCACCTGCCACCTTACCAGGTACCACGCCTAATGACTGGTTGCTTGTAGCTTGTTCCTTCACTTGATTACCCACGGTACCTGCACTCCTCTTCCTTTTCTTGCTGAGTTAAGCTTTTGTAGTAGTGTTACTTCATACTCCATAGTGCTTTGCAGACTCAGGTTCTTTGGAATACGCCAGAACCAACAAGCACCCCTTTGAATAACTTTCAAAGGCTCATAATGGTTAATATACACTATATTACCAAAAGTATTAGGACATCTGCCTTTACACACACATGAACTTTAATGACATCCCAGTCTTAGTCTGTAGGGTTCAATAGTGAGTTGGCCCACTCTTTGCAGCTATAACAGCTTCAACTCTTCTGGGAAGGCTGTCCACAAGGTTTAGGAGTGTGTCTATGGGAATGTTTGACCATTCTTCCAGAAGCACATTTGTGAGGTCAGGCACTGATGTTGGACAAGAAGGCCTGGCTCGCAGTCTCCGCTCTAATTTATTTAGACACACTAAGAACCTTGTGGACAGCCTTCCCAGAAGAGTTTCATGTGCATGTAAAGGCAGGCGTCCAAATACTTTTGGTAATATAGTGTATCTGTACTGTAACAATGCAGCATGGCAATACAAAACAAAAATGTATTGTCCCTAATCCTAACTAATGTAACGTGGTGGCCCAGGCATACCTGGGATGAGAGTCCATAATGGCAAAGTCCATAACATGGATGGTGTCCATGATTCCAGGTTTCTTCAGTGCCATACCACACCACAACGCGTTGACATAATTTCCGGTGCAAACGACATCACTTCCGGTTTTGCGCAATAAACACCTGTCAACTGTACTTCACTATTAGTCCCCTTTTTTCTATTTTTGGTGTTATTACCTACATATGACCATCACGTTAGGGGAGATCTCCATTGGACCCTTCTGTGAATTTCCATTTCTTGCCAGCGATTCAGCTTGAAAGACCCCTGGACTGAAAAGGGGGCCATTTCGTTTGGTGAGTGGGGACACAAAACCCCTTTATACATGGGACTCTTTACATATTTTCGCTTCACTATTTGGTTGATTTTTTAAAATAATTTTTCACACCCTTTTGATCAATAATTATTCATGATGTATATAATTTTGTGAGCACTGTAGTTATTTTATTTTCATTCAGGAACCCAGGGAGGCTATTCTTGTAATTATACACATTCATGGGAGTACCTAATGTGTTTATTACATATACAGGCTGTGCTTCCTACTTGGTAATACTTTACAATGTTTGTCGGATTTTCCGCAGACAAATGTTGGATGGCAGGTTTTAAAATTTTCCACGGACAAATGTCTGTTTTTGGATTTTCCGAGCGTGTGTACACAAGTCCATCGGACAAAAGTCCAAAGTACAAACACGCATGCTCGGAAGCAAGGACGAGCCGGAAGCGGTCGGTCTTGTAAACTAGCGTTCGTAATGGAGAATTAACATTTGTGACGCAGCAAATTATGAAATCTCCAAATGTAGCGCACAATTCTCTTCTTCTTTAATGGGATAAGAATGAAGCTGCTTTGCTGGTGATACTGATGGAGTTATTGCAAAAAAATTTTCAAAGGATTTTTTTTCTAGTGATATAAAGAATAATATTATTATGCTTTATTTTTATTTATTTTTTATTTGGGCAAGTTACCACAACAGCATTATCGCGTATTTTTTAAGATTAAAGATACAACTATGTTGGTGTCCCTTGTCAATTTTACATTGTATTTTTTGTAAATGTAACTGCCGACTCCCAAACTGTCATTTGAAGTAAAACACAAAGCCAAGTATTATTCTACACAATTTTTTTATTGTGCATTAAAAAAAGAAAACAAATAAAATTAGACATGTTATCTGCCAATAGAACTTAACCAAAAATTGCATTCTATGCATCCAGAAGTATAGAAAATATACCAAATCAAATCATTATTATTCAACCAAAAAATTAAATAAAAGCCTCATGCATGTGTCCTGCTTCTTAAAATAGGGGGTCAACAATGCCAAGAGTTCGTGAATGCAGGGGTCCGTCATCCGGAGATAATTTCTGAAAATCATCTGGATTAATCTCCTGGAGCTCCCGCAGCAAAGGCATATGACATAATTGGTCACGATTTATTTGGCAACCGATTTTTGGTCCAAGAAATCCTCCTCCTCCTGTTCCTGGACTGGACTTGGGTCAAAGAAATAACTCCAAGGCCAATCAATAATAAACACGTTATCTCCTCCGATTTCGGTTGACGAACAGCCGGTCAGAAACAAACTGAAAAGCACAAAATGAAAAGCGCAAACGGATAGATAGATAGATAGATAATGAAGATGCAAATTAAGGACTCTGAACGGCCGCAAAAATTCAAAAGCCTTTATTGGTAAAATATGGAATCACACAAAAATAGGTCACAGCAAAGCAAGAAAATAGCTAATGCATTTCACACTACCAAGAGTGCTTACTCACAGCTAATGCACAGGGAGCTATAAGCACTCTTGGTAGTGTGAAATGCATTAGCTATTTGCTTGCTTTACTGTGACCTATTTTTGTGTGATTCCATATTTTACCAATAAAGGCTTTTGAATTTTTCTTGGAGTGTGGCCGTTCAGAGTCCTTAATTTGCATCTTCATCAGCTTGTGCCGTGCCTGCACCTGGGTTCTCTAACCATAGGAACAGCTGTGGGATTGAGTTTGGGTGGATCATCCTGGAGTGGTGGATCTCTCCATACTACTGAATTTATAGATAGATAGATAGATAGATAGATAGATAGATAGATAGATAGATAAATAGATAGATAGATAGATAGATATGTAGCACTGACCCCCCAAAGGAGCTGCTAGTTTGGATTGGGCCTGCACTCTTCTGGGCAACCCCACTAACTTAACTCGATCCCCTTGGCACAGCTGTGGTGCAATGCAATACAGTTTAATATAAAACAATGTAAAGTACCTGTATAATACCCTCAGGATCCTCTGGCTCCACCTGGTGGGGAAAACAGCACCCCACACAACTGAATACTTAACCAGAAATACTTTTACTGCAAGTACATTAAAACAGGTGGTTACAGAGATTGCACTGTCATCCCAACAAAGGATGTCAGTACAATATAAATCAACAGACAAATACAATATGAAAGATATATATATATATATATAAATTCTATGTATCTAAACCTGGGAGCTCCCGCTACTTTAAAGTTATACGTGAGGCCTCACTAAAAGTACTTTCTCCCGTATCTTCTTTCTTCGCTAGCTAGAAATTACTCCTCTGATATTTGTAATCCAAAAGGTAGGTGAAAGTTAGCTTAAGGTGCTCCAGGTATAACTCCAAGAACTTATACACAACGCTTGGGCACTAAAGTGAAGTAGGCCTCAAACCTGCTCAGTGTCAGTTGCTCTGGCGCTCCTCCGTGGAACTACTGATTCCAGTGGAGCCTGTAAATGAGTCTAACAGCAGCAAAGTAACAAACGGTGGGCCGTAACCCACTCACCAACTGGATCGGAGTTCTGGGTGATGACTTTGATCCAGCAACTGCAGCTTGCTTCTGTATCCGCTGGGCAGATGCTGTGTGTCACTTCGCTGAATGAATCTGGTCCTCCGATACTCTGATGAGCGTCTCTGGGCCTTGTCAATAGGTCACCGACTCTCGGGCTCCGTCAGATCACCTTGCAAACAAGCAGGTTTGCACTCCGTGATGACTGTCTCCGGGAAACCTCCTCACAGATCCGCACAGGCAGGCAATGTGATCCAAAGAGACCTATTATGACCGCTGCAGTTCTTTTTATACCCTACCCAGCATGCATTGTATAAGAGAGTGTTCATGGGTAGGTCACACAGACTCCTGGGTAACAAGGTCAAACTTCTGAATCAAAACAACAGTACTTCCTGTAAAAGTCTTCTGTGCGTGTTCTGATGTAATAAACATATCAGTGCATTACCAGCATTTGGTCACTAGATGGCTTCAAACACTGAACCATAGCAATGTCCATTGACTTTACATTACTATACATTACTTTATGTCACTGCTATAGATAGATAGATAGATATATAAAAAGATAGATAGAAAGATAGATAGGTAGATAGATAGATAGATAGATAGATAGATAGATAGATAGATAGATAGGCGGACAGACAGACAGATATTTTTAAAATTCCTCAATAATTAATTTTTTTTATGCTTGCAAAGTCCAAGCACTGTACTCCTCTTTCCCTTTGGCCATTTCCATACATACCCTTTGATAATGTGGTCATTCTCTGATGCATTGCAATCGTGTGGGCTCCATGGTGTAAGTGTTGGTGTGATGTATGTAAGCACAGAGTCCACAGGGAAAATCCAGTCCCAGGGCGACAGGCAGTGCCAGGGCAAGGTTACCCAGTGCCCAGGGCAAAGATGCCGAACTGCGTTCATGAATGATGTGCAAGCTTAGAAGATTCTACAGCCAGTAGTCTCTCGCTTGTCGAAATCACTGCTGCTGTCACTACTCCTAGGAAAAAGGGGGTGAATACTGCGCTGTATATAATTAGATGGAAAGAGCTGCTGGCATTGCCGAAAGATTATCGTTTGTAAGAAATTGGTGTGTATATTAATGCAGCGCTAAAAACAAACTAGTACTTTTGAAGGAAAAATACTGTTATGGTGAGTTTGGTATTTTGTGTGAGAGATATATAGATAAAAGGAGAATATTGTGGCGTGATGCCAACCTCTAGTACCTTAAATGTATATAAATATAAAGCACAAAACCTTATATATAAAACACATAAAATTGGCATAGATATAATATTTTCAATAAAATAGCAATCTTAAAAACTGAAAAAACAAGTATAAAAAACTCATGTGATTAAAATTGGTGGATAAAAGTCAAATGGTTTTATACCGTGGTGAAAATATCGTGATGGATAGAATTATAAAACTCAATATCTGTTAAGATAGTGGGTGCTAGGTGAGAAAACTATACATATAAGTGTATAGAAGTGAAGTCCATAACATTGATTGGTGGTCAGGTGAAATGACACTGTGGCAAAGGATAGCTCTGTTCAGTGTGATGGTGATAGTTGTCTGATGGCTCTCGGGCCTAATGGAATGAGGCTTACGGGATGGATTGGACTTGAAAAGGCTTATGCCTCACAAGTCACAAAAGCTGTAACGTTTAGGGACTGGCAAATCTCAGCTCCGCATGGTGACTCCAAAACTTTCTCAGGTACCACATGGGTTGGTGGTCAGCAGGAGGGTAGATATCAGATGGGGAAATGAGCATCAAAGGTCCGTGATGTCAAGCGTTTTGTGTGGTCATATTAAAAGAAAAAGCTTGCATAGCGTAATACCGGAAGCGTTTTTAATGTTAAGAAAACTGTTTAAAAACACTCACATTTAGATGGTTAAAAACAGGCCTGTTTTAAAATTAGAGTTGGCGTGGTGCTGTCCTTGTAGTCCACCCGACGCGTTTCGTCCGCATAGACGTCATCTGGGGTGTGGACTACATGTGTCAGCAGCACGCATTTATAGGGAGTGTGACCCCAAAGTGAAAAAACGATGGTGTAGACCGGAAGTGAGATCACTTCCGGTCTGGCGAAATTTAATGTTAGTTTTATTTAAAATAAAGTGGGGCAACAATGGGGATGAGACCATAATGTTTCCTGAGTTGAGTAATTTATAATTTTCTTTTTATGTGTGTGTATAGGCTTCAATTTGAGCGCTGGCTCGTTTAGAAGCTGTAAAAAACGTCATAGCGTCACTTTAGCATGGACGCTCTGCTGTGATTGTTGAAAGGGACCAAGCCTCGTTTTGGTGCGGGGCCGGTCTGAGGCGATTGCGTCATAACCCGGAAGTTTGGGTAGAACCAAGCCTCATTCTCGCTCTCAGGTGGTTCTATAATGAGTATGTGTTTCACAGTCACATGGTGTGCTGCATATCATGCTTTGCTGACACCGGGGGCGGGAACTAAAGGTCCCGAAGCTCATTACAGTCAAATCACACCCCAAAAGGGGATGAATATATTTAAAATAGGGTGGATGGCAATCTATAAAAACGCTTGTTTATCCCCAGGGTTATAAACCCAATCCAAACGTAGTATCACGTTGGGGTGACACTTGTTACTCATTTAAAACCCATTATCACATATAGCAATACACATATATATATATGAGTAGAAAGTTAACAGCATAGTATTTAAAAGAGCCGTAAAATAATTTATATAAAAATTTATATAAAAAATATTTACTGATGATATAAAAGGAAACCAGGGATGGTTCTCGTGAAATCTATATATAAATAAATAAAAACCCAAATATACGATGTAGATGTATATAAACATGTAAAAATATATATAGATAAATTCCTAAAAATGGCTCTGAAATTGTCATAAAGGGATAAATGCAATAAAAATGATGATAGCATATACCTAAAAATACCTCAAAATTAGAACCTAGAGTAGTCGAATGGGAATTGTATTGTATTACTACATGAAAGTATGTATTCATGAATAAGTATATCGTTAGTTTCTATTGAAGGGTATTAATTACGCTTTATTAATGAATGCGTTTATATCCCAGTCTATGTTCATTCCTGATGGAAAGTGTGACTGCAATTAGTAAATCCAAAAAGTTTCAAGTTGTGAGACCACTCTGGTTTTGGCTCCTCCCCTCAAAGGTGCTGTAAATTTATCAATAATCGCAAACTGGGTGCCTCTGGGGTCTCTGTTATGATATTGCCGATAATGCCTTGGTACCGTATGTTTAATACTTCCACTTTTTATTTTAGAAATGTGTTCCGACACTCTCGTTGTGAAGGTTACTACTCCTGTGAGCCTTGTAACAGAAGGAAGGCGCCCCAATCCCAACAGTAAACCTTTGGCGCCCAGGGCAACTTCCCTCCCTGCCCACCCCTTGGTAACAGGGACCTGTTCAGGGAGCACTGACAGTATAAGACCAGCAATGGAAGAAATATCAAGATTGTTAGGAATCACTAGGTAAAAAAACAAACATAAATGAAAGTGGTTGCAAACCTCTGACATGAAATATGAACAAAGCATATTCCTCTATCGTGTGCACCAGTCTGAATTAAAAGAGAAGTGTGGGATTTGTTTTGTTTTTTTCATACTTACCTAGCTGGATGCACCGTCGGTCCCCCGCCGGCTCTAACATTCAGAGTGATCAAACACTGCCGATCGCTCGGTACTCACAGCTCTGAGAGCAGAGAGCTAGTAACTGTCAGTCTCTGCTCTGAACCCCCCCCCCCCCCGCATGCTCGCTGAAGCTCTGAGCTGTAGAATAGCCCTGATAGGCTGAGCCAGGTGCCAGTCCCAGCATGTGGGCAGATCCCGACAGGTTGCCATCCTTCCTGAGCCTGGACTTCAGCCTGCTGTCTGCTGAAAATGGGTTACAGGAATGCAGAAAAGACTGCACTCCTTTGATCCACCCTCCATCCTAATTTAAGAGCGCTAAGTATAATTCCTGTCTGCTGCTTTGTTCCTATGCTATCAGCATGAGTCACTTGTGACAAGTTTTCCTGACACCAAGAGAAAAATGGTGACAGGGGAGGGTCCTCCAGCTGATTGACAGCCTCAGCTCTGTTCCTGTGTGAAGGGGTGTGTTTCTTTCCTCCAATCAGCTCTCAGATCTCTCCTCACTGAGCTCTGCGGAGTGTAACTTCAGCTCTCCGCCCCCTTTTTCTGGCAGCCCAGACAAGCTTTTTAAATTCAGCACTTTGAATAGATGTAGAGTAAAGAAGATAATACTGCAGATAAACAGGTACAACTTGAGGATTTGTTCAACCACTTCCCGCCCAAAGACGTCATATGACTTTGTCGACTTTCAGTGGGGATAGCTGAATGATGCCTGCAGCTACAGGCATCAGTCAGATATCTTCTATTAGAGGCGGCGCAGTCATAGCGATTGATCGTTTTTACAGGCAGCGGTAGGGGACGTCCCCCCCTCCCGCCACCCTCCGGTATTTCTCCCAGCTTGCCCTCATAATCGGCGAGAGGGAGAAGCAATCAGTCCATGCCGAAAGTTTACCATAGAGAATCTGGCGGCCAGATGGCCCCCGGATGAGCGAATTAAATTCAAAATACTAACCACAACATACAAAGTCATTCACAACTCTGCCCCGAGCTACATCACCAATCTTGTCTCCAAATATCACCCAAATTGTCCTCTCCGCTCCTCTCAAGACCTCCTACTCTCAAGCTCCAGGATTTCTCCAGAGCCTATCCCATCCTCTGGAACTCGCTACCTCAACCTGTCCAGCTATCCCCTAATCTTGCTACCTCCAGGCAATCCCTGAAAACTCATCTCTTCAGGGAAGCCTATCATGTCTCCAACTAATCTTTTACCACTTCCATCAGCTCATTCCCCATAGCTACAAACTTTTGTACCACCTGCCCAACCCTACTGAATGGTAAGCTCTTAATCCTCTTGTATTTTATTGTATTATAACTGTATTGTCTCCCTTTTTATATTGTAAAGCGCTGTTTAAACTGTTGGCGCTATATAAACCCTTCTTTTGGAGGCCGGGCGCGATGTTATGACATCACGCCAGGCCTCTGCATTTGAAAAAAAAAAAATCATTTTTTTCAGGCTTCCCAGCCTAGAGGTGAGATGTGAAGACTTACAGATCTCGCTGTAAAGAGGACCTGCCATGCACTATTCCTATTACAAGGGATGTTTACATTCTTTGTAATAGGAATAAATGTGACCAAAAAAAAAAAAGTAAAAAGAAAGTGTCAAAATAGAAAAATAAAAGTAAAATAAACAATACAAAAAAAAAAAGAAAGCCCCCCCCCCCCCCCGCGCGCGTACAAACGTATACATAGGTTGCCGCAAATGTTAGAGCACGAGCAATAATTCTAGCACTAGACCTCCTCTATAACTCTAAACAGGTAAAAATTTTAAAGCGTCGCCTATGGGGACTTGTAACCACCTCCTGCCCAGACCAATTTTCAGCTTTTAGAACTCTTTGAATGACAATTGCGCGGTCATGCTACACTGTACCCAAATGAAATTTGTATTATTTTTTTCTTTCCCACACATAGAGCTTTCTTTTGGTGGTATTTTATCACCTCTGGGTTTTTTATTTTTTGTTAAAATAATTAAAAATTCCCCCCAAAAAAAAAAAAAAAATACAAAACCGTTTTATATTTTGTTAATACATTTTGCAAACAGGTAATTTTTCTCCTTTATTGATGTACGCTGATGAGACTACACTGATGGGCACTGATATGCTGCACTGATGGGCGCCGATAGGCTGCATTGATGGGCACTGATAAGGCGACACTGATGGGCACTGATAAGGAAGCACTGATGGGCACTAATAGGTGGCACTGGTGGGCACTGATGAGGTGGCACTGGTGGGCACTGATAGGTGGCATTGGTGGGCACTGAGAAGTGGCACTGATGGGTGGCACTGAAGGGCATTGATAGGTGGCACTGAAGGGCACTAATAGGTGGCATTGATGGGTGGCAGTAATGGGCACTGATGGGTGGCAGTGATGGCCACTGATTGGCACTAGTAGTTGACACTGATAGGCAGCACTGCTAGGTGGCACTGATTGGCACCACTGGTGGGCATTGATAGGTGGCACTCGTGGGCATTGATCGGTGGCACTGATTGCTGGCACTTATGTACTGTTGGGCACTGATTCGTGGCACTGTGGGCACTGATTCGTGGCACTGGCAGGCGGTACTGGTGGGCACATATGAGGCGGCTTCGCCTCTTCCTCTTCAGGACCGATGTCCCTTCAACAGAGGCTGGTGATCGGCTTCTTTTTCTCCTCCCGCTGTCAGTGTGAGAAGAAAAAAAAAAAAGATTACCGATCTTCTGTTTACATCAAGTGATCAGCTGTCGTTGGCTGACAGCTGATCACATGGTAAGGGGCCGGGATCGACCACTTACTCCGATGTGTGATCACCCCAGTCTCATTGACTCAGGTGATCACTAGACATGTGCACACTGAAATATTTTGTTTCAGAATTTCGTTTTCGTCTGAAAAATAAATTTATTTAGTTATGGTCTAGAGCCCTGCGGACGACATGAGTAACGATGACACATAGGAACAACACAAAACTCACCAACATGAAATAGACCTGAAAGTGTGCCTTGGTCTACCGTATGGTACACCAAAATAAGGGGGCATACCCTAGATAAAGAATGATAAGAAGTAGTTATGGAATAATGTGGAATGAGTATTCAGTCTGGGGTAAGAATACTTGGAAGAGGCTTTTAAAAGGGGAGGGTGGGTGGGTATCACGCACAGGAAACCGACAAAGACCGGCGGCCTTTGGGCTGCTTAAATACCCTCCGGGCTCCTCCCATAACTTCAGGCCGGTACCCGGCCTTCCAATTTATGGTCTAGAGCCCTGCGGACGACATGAGTAACGATGACACATAGGAACAACACAAAACTCACCAACATGAAATAGACCTGAAAGTGTGCCTTGGTCTACCGTATGGTACACCAAAATAAGGGGGCAAAAACCTTCAGGTAGGGGATAATTATTTATTAAAGGCAATGTCACTGAGTAAGTCGAGCAAAGGCCTGAGCCATCTCTAACTGTGGGTTAGGAATGTAGCGAGAGAAGCAGGCCGATTTCCACCGACCCAGTTTCTTGATCACGTGGTCCGGAACCCCCTGTCTTGAGGCCGTCGTGGCCGTCCCGATCCGGAATGAATGCCCGGAGTACTGGCTGGGGTCCAACTGAAGATTGCCGAGAAGGACCCGGACATGTTCCACGAACTGCGACGAGTTGAGGGGTTTTACCGGAAAGGGTAGAAGCGGACTGGACCCTGGGCGGTCGGATAGCAGTGCCGTCAGGCGGTTTAACACGGCAACTGGGCACCAGTTGTTGTGAGTCCTGTACAGGTGAATATCTACTCCGGAACCTCGCTGCTGAGTTTTGGATGTCGCCAAGTGAAGGACGTAGTGATCCTGGTGGCGGCAGAGATTACTTCTATGCAAGACTGGACCGACTGGGTGGCTGCGAGTGAACTCGCTGGGCCGTAGAAACCCATAAAACGCCATGTGAATCGCAGCCTGCAGGACGGTGCTGAGGAGGAGACCGAAAGGGGACCTATCCAGGATGTCAGACATCCCCTTGAAGATTTCCCCCGTGATAGGCAGCCGCTTCGGGCTGACTGGCGGCTGGTGTTTCTGAACTCCACGTAGTAGGGCCCTCACTGCGTGGCAGGAGAACACCGAAGGCCTCTCGGGGTCTTGAAGTGACAAGTAGTGCTGCACCCCGGCTACGTACTGTCGTATCGTGCTGTGTGACAGTGCTAGGTGAGAATGACAATAGGCGATAAACGCCAGGACCTGCTTGAGGCTGGAAGACTCACGAGGGCGATGGGGCAGGAACGCTGAGTTAAACTTCCCTGGAATGAATGAGCAGTAAACATTGAACTGATGCTGTAGGGATAGCTGGACCAGTCTGCGGAGGAAGGACATGACGGGCCTGGACTTAGACCTGCCCTTGCTGATGATCTCGGCTGTGGCTTGATTGTCTGTCGTGAAAGCCACAGTCTGTCCAGACCAATGATGACCCCATAGGTGAGCGGCTGCTACGATGGGGAAGAGCTCAAAGAGGGCTGACGTGGTAGTGAAGCCCGGTGTGGCTAGTGCTTGAGGAGGCCAAGGGGCAGCGAACCACAAATGGCCAAAAATGGCGGCGCATCCTGTGGATGCCGCCGCATCGGTCACCACCTGTGGTGACTGCGTGGACACGACTGGGATGAACAGCGACACACCGTTCCAATTACTAAGAAAGTGTTCCCACATGGCCAGATCTGCTCTGGCTGCAGAATCCAGCCTGATGACCTGGTCCGGGTCCTGAGTGTAGGACAGGAAGACCAATAACCGGGACACGAAGGAGCGGCCCTGGGGGATGATCCTCACAGCGAAGTTCAGCATCCCGAGGAGAGACTGAAGTTGCTTCTGAGTACATCCCCCCACCCGGGTGAACTCTCGCAGAACCGTCCTGATACGGTCCAACTTATCCGCGGGAAGGCTGGCCTGCATGGCAAGCGTGTCAAGGTCGATGCCCAAGAACGTGATCTTGTGTGCCGGGCCATCAACCTTGTGCTCCGCTATGGGGACGTTCAGTTTGTCGACAACTGTCCTCAACTTTCCCAGGTCCCCTGGGGGAGCCCCGGGCGGTTCTATCAGAAGGAAGTCATCCAAATAATGGATGACCTCGTGGCACTGTGCTTCATGGAGAAGGATCCACGCCAGGGTCTCGGCGAACTTGTCAAAAAGCCAAGGACTACTCTTAGACCCGAAGGTCAGTTTGGTCGCGAAATAATATCGCTCCCCTCCACTTGATGCCGTGCCAGCACCACAGGGAAGGATGAATGGGCAGCAGCTTGAAGGCGTCGGATATGTCCGCCTTCGAGAGCCAAGCACCCACCCCCGCCCTGAGAATGGACTGGATAGCCATGTCTACCGAAGTATACTTCAGTGAGAACTCCTCGGAGGGGATGAGCAAGTTGAGACTGGGAACGACGGAAGAATGAGGCGCTGACAGATCATACACCAGACGTTTTTTATTTGAAAATTTCCCCTGTACAAGCCCGATAGGGCTAACCCTCCAGATGCTAAAGGGAGACTGACTGAACGGGCCTATCATGAAGTCCCGATCCAACTCCGTCTGCAGAAGGACGTCAATCGCCGGCTCATCTGTTGCTGCAGAGCGTAGGTTCGGACATTCGTGGGTGGAGTGGGGCAGGGTGATGAGCCCGGTATGAAACCCATCGGTGAAACCCCTGATGAGGTAGCTGGCAAGTGACGGAGTGGGGTGTGAGGTCAAGTAAACATCGAGCCAAAGGACATTGACCTGGCTTAGTCATGGTTTCTTCTGTTTGACCTCACATAGGATCCTGGGGTGCGCCCTCTGGCATAGGGTGCAAACGTGCAAGAGCCGGCACTGGCTGAAATTGCAGGAGCCGTAATTGAAATTGTTGCAAATGGCGGCTCCCCCAACCATCCGCACCGGACGTCCCAACTTGTCCACCTTCTGCCCTTGCGCCGGGGCCTGCTGAGCCTGGTTCGTGCTGGTAGAGGCCGTGCTAGCTATCGGATGGACAGAGGCTATGTTGGCACACCAGACTGTGGTGTGGGACGCTGACTGACAGACAGCACATAGCGGGGAGCGTAGACCCGCAAAGTGGCGGCAGAACAACTCCGTGTCCACTACGCTCCAGTCTGTTGTCAAATGAAACTGTAAGAATCTGGCCGCGGCTTTGGCCGAGAAGGACCGATGATAATCGTAGAACGCTGAGCCACCGTATTTGTGGCCCAGGTCTACGATCAAATGGAGGTAGAGGTCCGGTTCCTCCCGTCTGCCGGGGGAGGCTGAGCACAGCACGTCCCTGAACATGCCGAAGGCGAGCGTGAACTCGGGCACCGTGAGCTTTCTGTTGTGCCTCGGATCCTTTGCTTTCAAAACCACCGAGACGTCCCCCCAGGTGTAGGCCTTGTTCTCGGCCAAGTCATGGACCGAGATCAAGAGTGAGGCCAGGTTAACGTCTCTGCCCTCTAGAATGTCCTTCCTTACGCTGGGTGACACCAGGTGGGAAGGGTGAACGGTAGTCGTGGCAAGCTCACTACCTGCGGCCGGTGCACTGATGGCTGGGACCACCGCAGGGTCCAGAATTGTGGCAGCCGGGCTGGTCTCTAGACGAGACACCCTGTCCTGGACCTCAACGATTGAGGAAGACAGGGAAGACACGAGGGTGTGTAGCTGAGCGACGGCGGCTGAAATCGATTCCAGAGACGCCTGCTGGCTGCTGGGGCTTGCTGCGGCCGGTGGTGGGAAGAGGAGCCTGAATAGCTCCGCCTTCCTGGCCGCGGACGAGAAGGGTATCCCTCTGCGCCTCAGCTCGGCGGACAGCCTGGGAATTGTCCATGCCCTAAGAGACTGGACACTGCCAGCCTCGGAAGCTGACGCCGGGGATAGCGGGGTGGTGAGGTCATCGCTGCCGACTGATGACATGGCGGCTGCCAAGACCCGTTACTTAGTAGACTGGTCACGTGTCTGCAGGCTGGGCCTATAAAGAGGTGACAAGAAATGAGTTTGGACGTGTCACCTATGGTATACGTACCTGCCATGAGAAAGCAGGAGCCCCCCCCCCCCCCCCGTGCCCCTGCGTTTTTTTTTTTTTTTTTTTTTTTACCTGCTGGAACCCTGATCAAGCTGGTGCAGGTGGACCTACTGAATCCGACTGACCTGAGAGAGTGTGAGAGAAAGTACCTATTTAAGAGCCTAAAACTGCTGCCGTCCAGAGCGATGGAACCCAGCGTAGATGATAACAACAGGCGATAGTGACTTAAGTCGACTGCCGAGACCGCTGTGGAATCAAATGACAGATAACAGCACGAATGACTGACATGACATGTTGCCTTAACTGAAATGAACTTCCCGTGACAGGGCCCAGCCCGTTCGTACCGTATGGGGGTGACTGTGAGCCGGACTCTGGAGCACGTACAGAAATGAGGCAACCGTGAAATGAGGCCAACTGCCTGGGTACGCTGAGGCCGAACTGTGACATCCAGCTGCCACCGGGTCCGACTCCAAGCTTTTTTTTTTTTTTTTTTTTTTTTTGTAGAAATGCGGCCGGCCTAGGGCACGCCGGCGCGAATTCGTACAGGCAGGTGACCAATTAACGCCGGGGCGTGGTAAGGTGACACAGAAATGATATGACATGACAAGGACAAGAATCAAAGTCTCTTTTTTTTTTCTTTTTTTTTTTGCGATTCCGCCCCTGGCGCATGTATTGAAATGAGGCCGGGCCTAGGGCACGCCGACACGAATTAGTGCGAGGAAGTGACTGCATTCATGCCGGGCGTGGTAAGGTGACAGAAATGAGATACCATGACAGGGGCAAGAATCAGGAATGTACGCAACCAGTGATGCGATTCCGCCCTTGGCGCATGTATTGAAATGAGGCCGGGCCTAGGGCACGCCGACACGAATTAGTGCAGGGAAGTGACTGCATTCATGCCGGGCGTGGTAAGGTGACAGAAATGATATACCATGACAGGGGCAAGAATCAGGAATGTACGCCACCAGTGATGCGATTCCGCCCTTGGCGCATGTATCGAAATGAGGCCGGGTAGTCGTGCATCTGGATCGCCCCGATCGGAGCATCTATGGATGCGACCGGACCAGGATCGAAACAATGGCATGAACGCCCTGTTTAACTGATGCGAAATGATTTAGCATGACCGGATGGCCTGATACGTTAGCCATGTTTGAAATGATGAAATGATTGTCATGCTAATACGTGAAATGTTTCGACACGGTCGAAGTGATTCGTACAATTGACATGCCAACAGCGATTCGGAATGCAAATAGCGATTCGGCACGCTCGCTGGCGCAACCGATTTGAATAACGGCAGGACATGAACGATGCGTGTGAGTGCGAACGGCACCCGTGCGTGAGTCATGTTTGAACGATTCAAAGACTGCGTAGCACGACCGCGAAAGGGGAACCCTCGAGTGCCGGATGCGGCATCGGTCGGAGTGTTGTGGCGGGCGGCCCTGAATGTGCATGCCGCTAGATGGCTCCCGATCGTGTACAACCAAAAACGTGCGAGTAAGTGTTTAGGTTTTGAGACAAGCAGCGCGTGGTTCGTGAGCTACGCAGACCACAGTTTAGTGACATGATAAGCAGTGCATGAGAACGTAAAACATGGGAGCCGAAGCCCTACCTGCGACAGCCGAACCAGACTCTTTGTACGAAACTGCGACTCGGCGACACGAGTGCGACACGAAGGGGTAACACAACTTACGAACACGGGACGCGGGACTGCAACAAGAGGAGACGGACAGACGAAAACGGAGCTCACGAAACGGCACCAACAGCGCTTGTCTCGAACGAGTCGGTCCTAGATGTCTGACGTATCAGATATCACGCACAGGAAACCGACAAAGACCGGCGGCCTTTGGGCTGCTTAAATACCCTCCGGGCTCCTCCCATAACTTCAGGCCGGTACCCGACCTTCCAATTTACTCCCGAAATTCGTTTTTATTTATTTTGTTTTTCGTTAAAAATTCGTCCGAAAATCCAAATGAATTAAGGTTGAATCTGTCATTGAAGGCTTATGGTGTCTGTCGAATGTTCAAAGAAGATTCGACGGAGCAGCTAAACTGTATGACTCTGTATAGTTTAGCTGATCCGTCGAATCTTCTTAGAACTTTCGACAGACACCATAAGCCAAAGATTCAACGTTTGTATGTTTTTCGATGCTCTGTCGAATCTTTGTCGTTCATGTTGAATGTATATAGTTCAAACAGAAAATGGACTGGTGATAGTGATCACTGATCAGACAGGTAACAAGAAAGGGTATATAGAATCTATATAGAATCTCAATCTATAATATAGAATCTATAATAATAAATCCCCCCCCCCCCCCCCCACAACACGGACAGCCTCTGAGGCTATCACAACACTAGCAACACTAGTATCACTATCAAGTTCACAACACTAACACAATAGCAGCAGATTATTATGAAAAAGTTAGGTTGAACTGTAGCTTGCTTCACTATTGTTCTGCTGCTGTGCTTATGCTCAATTGCTAAATAATTCAGGTTCTCTGACAAACGGACCAGCTAAGATTGACTGTCTTCTGAAATGATTCGGTGTCTGTCTCTCTCTGCTAGCAATCGTAAGTGAAAGTAAGTTGGCTGTATGTGTGTACTTAGTTGTAGCTATTTTACTGCTCCTCCTCTTTGGTTACAATCAGCCAATAACATTCATCATCATCATCATTTTTATTTTACTTCCCCCACCCAATTCCAGCAGCGATCTTTTCTCTCTATGTCAAATCTTTTCTCTTTATGTCAAATCTTCTCTCTCTACATCGAATCTTTTCTCTCTATGTCGAATCTTTTCTCTCTATGTCGAATCTTTTCTCTCTATGTCGAATCTTTTCTCTCTATGTCGAATCTTTTCTCTCTAAGTCGAATCTTCTCTCTCTACATCGAATCTTTTCTCTCTACGTCGAATCTTTTCTCTCTATGTCGAATCTTTTCTCTCTACGTCGAATCTTTTCTCTCTATGTCGAATCTTTTCTCTCTACGTCGAATCTTTTCTCTCTATGTCGAATCTTTTCTCTCTATGTCGAATAATCCTGGACTAATACAGTTAAGGTTAGGCACATTCGACCACAGGTTTGATGGACACAGATTGTTATTGTCAGCATCGAATCTCCTATCTATATCGAACTGTTGTCACAACGAAAACAAAAATAAAGCATTTGTTTATGTCAGATCTTTCGTTTTTCAGATTCTGCACTTTCGTTATCGTTTGTTAAAACGATAACGAAAATACCTGAAATTCGGACGAAAATGCATTCGGACGAAAACTAATGCACATGTCTAGTGATCACAATGCGCACTGCGGACACCCTTCAGGGGGGCGTGGAGAGCGGCTAAGCATATCCACGCTGTAGCCGTCATTCGGCTATAGCACGGATCTTAAGGGGTTAAGTACCGAAGTTTGGCGCCATTCCACGACTGTGTGCAATTTCGAAGCGTGACATGTTAGGTATCTATTTACTCGGTGTAACATCATCTTTCACATTATGCAAAAAAAAAATAGTTCTAACTATTCTTACAACGATCACCATTTTATTCGCTAGGGTCTCTGCTAAAAAAAAAAAAAAAAAAAAAAACATATATAATGCTTGGGGGCTCTAATTTTCTAGCAACAAATTGATGATTTTTACATGTAGGAGAGAATTGGCCTGGGTAGCAAGTAGACATGTGCACAACAAAAAAAAACGTTTATTTTAGTTTCGTTTTTTTTTTTCGTTTCCGTTGATTCGTAACGATTCGTAAATTCGTAAGTCGTCGGTGTTCGTATTCGTAACGATTCGTATTTTCGTAAGAGTTATTTTTTTTCGTTGATTCGTTTTTCCGTTAGTTTAATTTTCGTTTATTCGAAATTCGGACACATTCGTATTTATTCGTACTTTCGTAACATTCGTAGATTCGTAATCGGAGCATAGTTCATAATGTTATGTAATGTGTATGCTATTATTACATTTTAAGAGACACAGAAAATTACGAATCGAAAAAAAAAGTTACGAATGTACAAATTTTTTTCGTTCAATCCATTCGAAGCACGTTAAGCAGCGCCATTGTAAGAGACACGGAAAATTACGAATCGCAAAAAAAAAAAAATTACGATTGTACGAATTTTTTCGTTCAATCCATTCGAAGCACGTTAAGCAGCGCCATTGTAAGAGACACAGAAAATTACGAATCGAAAAAAAAAGTTACGAATGTACAAATTTTTTCATTCAATCCATTCGAAGCACGTTAAGCAGCGCCATTGTAAGAGACACGGAAAATTACGAATCGCAAAAAAAAAAAAGTTACGAATGTACAAATTTTTTCGTTCAATCCATTGGGCGTTAAGCAGCACCATTGTACGGGACACGGGAAATTACCAATTCAACAAAAAAAAAAAAGTTACGAATGTACGAATTTTTTCGTTCATTTTGATTTTCGTTGTTCCTGTTTTCGTTTTTTCTTCTTTCGTAGATTCGTTGTTTCTAATTTGTTTTTTTCAGATTTTTGTTGTTTTTCGGATTCGTTCGATTCGAACGATTCGTTATTCGTTAAAATTTTTAGCGAATCATTCGTTCATTCGTACGATAACGAATATAACGAAAAAAAACGAAACGAATTGCACATGTCTAGTAGCAAGTGGTTAATCTCTGTGGCCAGTCACTTCGCTGGGTATATGTAAGGGTTTACTAACACTTACAAAAGAAAGAAAGAAAGAGCAGCACGATAAGCTTTCTATTTTATAAATTATAATTTTTTAGGTCTGGTTAATATCAATAGATGTTGGGGGGGCCTTGATCATAATAATAATAATAATGTATTCACAAAAGCCCATCTCCGCCTCGCCAGGAATTGTTTCCCTGCCGTCCAATCCTCGGCACATTCCAATGACGTACAGACAGCTCCAATCCCGCTTGGTGTTTTTTTGGCTGGCAAACGGCAGGAATGCCACTGTGCGCTCCAGTGTAATTTTATATCAGCGACTTCTCCAAACAAATCTAGTTGCTGGTTTATATTAATGGACTGTCACAGTCCTCATTGTTTTCCCAGGGTCTTGCAGCTGCATTCTCTCACAGGTGCTTGGCAAATGAAAATGATTTTTGGTTTGGGGTTTCAGCCTGATACAAAACGACTCCTTCAGCAGATTGTTAGGAAGTTATTCATGCAGGAAGCATGTTGTGTATTTCCAGGCACTCCACTCCGCTATCTCCTGACGAGACACGAGAATCCTGCGAGGAAAACACGTCCAACCGGCGCTAAAAGATGGGAAAGGCATTAAAATTCATCCAATATCACAAATCACGGGGAAGATAAGCCGTTTCCTGTACTACATGCATTAACTTGTTATGTAACATTAAATGTCACCGAACGTTTTCTTACAGAAAGATGTAAGACCCCGTGTGTGCGCACATGTGTATGGACACGGAGGTCCTGCTGGAACAGATGTGATTTAAAGAGAACCTGTCACTTAGGCATATTTAAAGCAGTATTAAACCCAAATGCAAACATTTATTATATTGCAGCTTACCAATTCTTAGATGTGATGGCTGCATTTGATTTCTTTTTTGTCATTCTTTCTTTTATTCTCACCTGTTGATCCTTGATCAACAGAACAATCTGCCATGCAGATGTAGCAGTTACAGGGTTGAGACAAACCATTACCACTCACAGGGGGCCTTACAATGAGCAGCTTTTATTTATTTATGTAAAACCTTTATCCCAAAAGGAAAAAAAAAAACTGTTTGCTGTAAGAGCTTATAAAGTTCAAATTCAATGTGTTAAAGCAGGGGTGGGCAACCTTTCAGAGATTGAGATCCACCCGGACAACATGGAGGAAAGCAAAGATCCCCTGGGGGGGCAGGGGTCGCAGTCTACTATGTGGCGCCTTTTTAACAGACAAACTACCAAGCTCCCAATAAAAAGGCAGCATCACTGTAGTGTCCTCTGTCACATCCTATGCCCCCCCCCCCCATGCCCCCCCCCCCCTGCCCCTTCCCCCCCCCCCACAGTAGTTTTATCTACCCCCTTCACCTCACACTTCCCCATTGTAGTGGCCTCTGCCTCCCTCCCCCCACAGTAGTCTCCTGTACCCCCCAATGCAGTGTCCCCTTCCCCCTTCACATCACCCCCCCACACACACTGTAGTGTCCTCTGCCCCCCTCCCCCACAGTAGTGTCCTGTACCCCCCCAACGCAGTGTTCTCTGCTCCCTTCACATCACCCCCCCTGTAGTCTTCTCTACCCCCCAACGCAGTGTTCTCTGCCCCCTTCACATCACCCCCGCTGCCCACTGTAGTGCCCTCTGCCTCCCTCCCCCACTGTAGTCTTCTGTACCCCTCCAATGCAGTGTTCCCTTCCCCCTTCACATCACCCCCCCCCCACTGTAGTGTCCTCTGCCCCCCTCCCCCACAGTAGTGTCCTGTACCCCCCAACGGAGTGTTCTCTGCCCCCTTCACATCACCCCCCCTGTAGTCTCCTCTACCCCCCAACGCAGAGTGTTCTCTGCCCCCTTCACATCACCCCCTCTGTAGTCTCCTCTACCCCCCAACGCAGTGTTTTCTGCCCCCTTCACATCACCCCCTCTGTAGTCTCCTCTACCCCCCAACGCAGAGTGTTCTCTGCCCCCTTCACATCACCCCCTCTGTAGTCTCCTCTACCCCCCAACGCAGTGTTCTCTGCCCCTTCACAGCACCCCCCCCCCCCCCCTGTAGTCTCCTCTACCCCCCAACGCAGTGTTTTCTGCCCCCTTCACATCACCCCCCCCACCCTGTAGTCTCCTCTACCCCCAAACGCAGTGTTCTCTACCCCCTTCACATCACCCCCCCCATCCATTGTAGTGTACTCTGCCCCCTTCCCCCACAGTAGTGTTCTGTAACCCCCCAACGCAGTGTCCTCTGTCCCCTTCATCTCACCCCCCAGTAGTGTCCTCTGCCCTCCACAGTAGTGTCCTGTACCCACCAATTCTGTGTCCTCTGCCCAACTCTTCCTCACCCCTCCCCCACTGTAGTGTCCTATACCCCCCAATGCTGTGTCCTCTGCCCCTTTCAGATCGCCCTCCTCCCCCACTGTAGTGTCCTGTACCCCCAAAACAGGGTTGTCTGATCCAATTCACATCAAGCCCCCCCATAGTGTCCTCTGTCCCCCCTCCAACAATGTACCCCACCTCCTCCCCATACCCACAACGCTGTGTAGGTAGCACTTACCTGCCAGCATGTGTTCATCAGAGCAGAGATCAGGAGATAGCATAGTGCTGGATGAAATGCGGGAGCGAGTGCTGCCGGAGTTCATAATAGCAAGCTGGTGATTGGTTGCTAGGACCACCTAGCAACCAATCACTGAGCAGCTCCTGCCCCCGCCCTCAATCCAGCTCCCGCCTCCCGCTCTGCAGCTGGGGGAGACCCTATCTCCTGATTTCGACATAGGTGTCACTGCTGCGAGACACCACAAAGTCGGAGACACAGTGAGTAACACTACCTGTGATTATAGTTGCCATTAAAAGTCCCCACTACAGTTCTCAGATCAACAGATGACCTTGATCAAGAGCACCTAAGCTGGCTGATCAGAACTCCCCCCAGCACCGCCACTGATCCCACTCCACGCCAAGGAGTAAGAGAAGGAATAAAAATAGAGAATACATGGAAGGGAGAGGAAAAGAGGGGGAGGAACAAAGAAAAGGGGAGAGAAAGAACAAGAAAAACGGCTAGAGAGAGGGATGAGGGGGGGGGGGGGGACAAGAATTTAGGATAGAGAGAGATAAAAGGGAAAGAAAGGAGAATAAAAGAGAGTGGTACATCCTAAAATGAACCATAAGGCTGCTTTCACACTGGGGCGGTGCGGGGCGGCAACGGTAAAGCAGCGCTATATTTAGCGCTGCTTTACCATCGTTTTACCCGCGGTATGCGGCCGATAGCGGGGTGGTTTTAACCCCCGCTAGCGGCCGAAAAAGGGTTAAAAACCTCCGCAAAGCGCTGCTGCAGCGGCGCTTTGCAGGTGGTATCCCCGCGGTCTCCCATTGATTTCAATGGGAAGGAGCGGTATAGGAGCGGTGAACACACCGCTCCTTCACCGCTCCAAAGATGCAGCTAGCAGGACTTTTTTTAACCGTCCTGCTAGCGCACCGCTCCAGTGTGAAAGCCCTCAGGGCTTTCACACTGGAGACACAGCAGCAGCTGTTTCGGGTCGGTTTGCAGGCGCTATTTTTAGCGCAATAGCGCCTGCAAACCGCCCCAGTGTGAAAGCAGCCTAAGGGGTTTTAATAGTGTACGAGTGGAAGGGACTCAGGGAGCGCTAAATGTCCATTGGTTAAGGGGTGCAAATTACTTGTCTTGCCTTGGGTGCTGACAACCCACGCTACAAAAATTATTTTACTGTTAGGGGTCCACACAACTTGGGAAATTTTATCAAGGTGTCACGTCACTTGAAAGGTTGAGAACCACTGTGCTAGAGGCAAGGTCTGTAAATAAGACCTCATTAGGTATTTATCTCCTTGCTAGTAGCATACGTGGAAAGCAGTGGGGGAAGGGAGCAAGCTGTCCAACCTTACTGCTCAGCAACCGTGTAAACTGTATAGCAAAAAGGAAAGAATGGAAAAAAGTTATCAGTATATCTCATTCACCTGTAATATAATCTAAGGGAAGGGTCTCTAGACCTCAGATGATGATTGTAGGTGAATGCAGGATCAATCGACCTACATATAACATAAGCAGGAATGCTCGACTTGGCAATTGAACCCAGTTTTTTTTAACACACTTGATCAATGTTCTGCCACAAAAGTAGTGGAGTGATATGCTCCTGACGTACCTCAGACAGTAGATCGTTGACCATTCTGGACAAAAAAAGTGTAGCGCCAATAACCCTTTGCAGGGCGGCTATGGATTTCTGGGCTTACCGATTACCTCCTCCTTATAGCTCGTCAGTTCCGTCTAGGGGTTCCCAGGGTTAGTACCCATTAATTGCTGAAATTGACACTCAAAGTCCTTTTGAGGATTTTTATTTGCAAAAAAACGTTGAAACAGAATACAGTCCCTCAGTTGGGAATAGAGGGCGTGGGTAATAAAGCTCAGGCACTTCAGAACTGCTGACATTCAGGTAAATGTCTCTCTAGAGGATCCAGGGAGTAGCCACTCGCAACTGGATTCTTCACTGTTGGATAAACCCTTGTTTTGTAGATCTAGCAGTCAACAAGTGATTCGGACTTAGCAAAGTCTCTGCCACAGATTTGGTTGTGAAACTTTAAGTGAACATGTAAAAGTCTCCGTCACAGACCTGTTTGTAACCGAAGGATGGGTCGGGAACTTTTACTATGGTACCTGTATCTTTCAGCCAATCCGGCGATACCGTAGGAATTGCGGATTCAACTAGTGTCCATACATCTCAGTTCCCAGGCTCTTACTGAGCAGCCAGCTTCGTGCGTGGCCCTCCTCCGAAGAGTCCTCCCCTGGTCGCTTGTCGAGTTGCTGTGCCTCTCCAATCCTGAGAGGACACCGGGACACTTCAGTATCCTCCTTCAGTTACTGTGCCTCGAACTAGCCAGTTTCCGAGGCTCGGAAACGGATGGATCCCCACCTCAGACCATGAGGGCCTCTGGGACTGGTCAGGATGACCAGGCTTACGGGGTCAGCAGACACTTCTGGACCGAGACCCCTCACGGGGCTGGTCCGGACCAGAACCAACTAGGAGTTGAGAGCCAAACCCTTAACACGTGACTTCAGCCCCTTAAGTACCCCTTCCCGGAATACACAGCAGGGGCAGACGCACCCACTGATTGGCTCAGGAAAAGATTGGTACCTAATGCGTCCAACCAGACTGCATTCTCAGCCGGTCATGGATGCTCACCTCACCTATGACCAGGCAGAATTCTAGTACAGCCCAGCCAAACTGATGCCAAAGTATAACCTGGAACAATTAACCCCAAAACTCAGTTACAGTTCTGGGAAAAACTAAATTTACAAGAATAGCGCACACTTTGAAAAAGTGTCAACGCTACAAAAGTTAAAAAGTAAAGCCTAACAATGAACTTCTTGAACTTCTCTTATCTCCTTCTTTAGCTCTATTGGTAATGAGACCTAATGGACGTGAGTGAATTTTGATCTTCGGCAAATGTCCTAAATGTACAAACTTTGCCATAAAGTGCCAGGGACATTCTTCTCAGCGAGTGATTCTTGTCATATACCTTACAAATGTCATATACCTTACAAATACTTGCAAAACTGTAAAAAAAAAAATTATAATTGAGCAAATCAAATAAAAAAACATAGTTTTTTTCAACAAAGCAAAACAATTCCAAATGAACTCGAGCCCATCATAATACTCCACACAACAGTCCCCATCATAGTCCCGTCTTACATCAGAGGGTCACATAAAATTTTGCAGCAAAACAGATTTGGCCTGTAGAACACGAAAGAGGAAAGGGAGCACACTATATACCTGAAGATTTCTACTCAGAATACAGTCTCTGGTCTTCTGCACATCTTTCTAAACTTTCTGGGTTCCTGTCTCACGGGGCTATGCTGGCTGGACACTAAAACTCTACATATGGCTCCTTGACAACTGAGGGTCTAGCGCAAGCCCAATAGTTATATTTCAAGGCAGGACAGCGCATGGAAAGGGTTCCTGCATGGCTTTCCACTTAGTCAGTCACTCATCACCTCCACTGCAGGAGACAACTGTAGTTTTCTTCTTCTAGATCCAAAGTAGAACATCGATGGCAGCCAACATCTTCAAGGGTTTCTCCCAAGAGGGGAGATCCTTTCAGCACTCCACTTCACTAGGCCCAATAAAATTTGGAACAATACTACATACCTACACTTTATTTTGGTCTGTTAATGTCTAAAAAATGGCTTTATTATATCTGTTATATTAGTGCAAAAAATACCTGCTGATCCAGCCAAAATTCTTGCAAGCTGGTAACTTCTTGGGCTTTCTACCTCTGCTGAATGTTACATTGTCCCTAGTTATCTGTGTACCACAGAACACCTACCCCTTGCCTTGAAAAAGTATTCATCACATTCTCCACATTTTCTCATGTTACAACCAAAAACGTAAATCTATTTTATTGGGATTTTATGTGATAGACCAACACAAAGTGGCACATAATTGTGAAGTGGAAGGAAAATGATAAATGGTTTTCACAATTTTTTTTTACAAATAAATATGTGAAAGTGTGGGGGGCATTTGTATTCAGTCCCCCTGAGTCAATACTTTGTAGAACCACCTTTCACTGCAATTACAGCTGCAAATCTTTTTTGGGGATGTCTCTACCAGCTTTGCACATCTAAAGAGTGACATTTTTGCCCATTCTGCTTTGAAAAATAGCTCAAGCTCTGTCAGATTGGACGGAGAGCATCTGTGAATAGCAATTCTCAAGTCTTGCCACAGATTCTCAATTGGATTTAGGTCTGGACTTTGACTGGGCCATTCTAACACATGAATATGCTTTGATGTAAACCATTCCATTGTAGCTCTGGCTGCATGTTTCGGGTCGTTGTCTTGCTGGAAGGTGAACCTCTGCCCCAGTCTCAAGTCTTTTGCAGACTCTAACAGGTTTTCTTCTAAGATTTATTTGGCTCCATACATCTTTCTATCAACTCTGACCAGCTTCCCTGCCTCTCCTGAAGAAAAGCATTCCCACAGCATGATGCTGCCACACCATGTTTCATGGTGGGGATGGTGTGTCCAAGGTGATGTGCAGGGTGAGTTTTCTGCCACGCATAGCGTTTTGCTTTTAGACCAAAAAGTTCAATTTTGGTCTCATCTGACCAGAGCACCTTCTACCACATGTTTGCTGTGTCCCCCACATGGCTTCTCGCAAACTGCAAATGGGACTTCTTAAGGCTTTCTTTCAACAATGTCTTTCTTCTTGCCACTCTTTCATATTTGTGGAGTGCACGACTTGGCTGCTTCCCTGATTAATGCTCTCATTGCCCGACATGTCAGTTTAGGTGGACGGCCATGTCTTGGTAGGTTTGCAGTTGTGCCATTCTCTTTCCATTTTCAGATGATGGATTGAACAGTGCTCCGTGAAATGTTCAAAGCTTGGGATATTTTTTTATAACCTAACCCTGCTTTAAACTTCTCCACAACTTTATACCTGACCTGTCTGGTGTGTTCCTTGGCCTTCATGATGCTGTTTGTTCACTAAGGTTTTTCTAACAAACCTCTGAGAGCTTCACAGGAACAGCTGTATTTATACTGAGATTAAATCACACACTGGTGAACTCTATTTACTAAATAGGAGACCTCTGAAGGCAATTGTTCCACTAGATTTTAGTTAGGGATATCAGAATAAAGGGGGCTGAATACAAATGCACGCCATACTTTTGAGATATTTATTTGTAAAAAAAAAATTGAAAATCATTTTCCTTGCATTTCACAATTATGTGCCACTTTGTGTTGGTCTATCACATAAAATCCCAATATATGTCTTTGGTTGTAACATGACAAAATGTGGAAAATTTCGAGGGGTGTGAATACTTTTTCAAGGCACTGCATATTATTAAAAAGAGGGGAAGGGGGAGTGTTCTTTAGTCCTTTCTTAAATTTACAATGCTGCTGCTCCATGCATACAGTATAGTTAGTGAGTTTTTATTTTATTTTATTTATTTTCACTCCATTTAGTCCTTGCATAGTAGTGCATCACATTGTGCACATTATATTGGACTTATTGTACATTGGACTATACTGTATGCACTTTATTTACTGGATACACATTAAGTCATGCACTTTATCTAGTTGGGTGCACTTGGAATTGATATAGCCAACTGTATGCACTTTATGTAGCTGGATGCACTTTATGCAGTTGGATACAGTTGAATGCACTTTCATTTATGCACTTTATTTTATGTATGCACTTTACTGGTGTTATTCACTAATTTATATATGCACTTTATCATATATATTGAAGACTGTATTTATTGATACATCAACACTTTATTCACTAGATAGATCATTAGGTTATGCGCTGAGTCACGTACATTTATGTATACACTTACCTATGCTTTTATGTGATTTGTGATCACTATTAGATTTGGCAGCATTTCCACATTTATTTATTCATTGTTCACTATTGTAGTAGCGCAGAAGTCCTCTTTTATATTAGTTTGTGAGTATTGTCCCCCTAAGACAGGAAGTGTATTACTTGCAGGATCACCAGGGGAAAACAAAGGTCGCATCCACATCTAAGGACTAGTGTGCATCGATGTATTACATTTTTGTTCTTAGGTTTAGATAATTAAACACTTTTAATATATTAAAAGACCAAAAGGGAATGAATAGGAGAAGTTTATTGCTGGGGTTTACAAACACTTTAAATAAATGTAAAGTATTTACTGTATGGCTTAATAAAATGCAATGTAGGCAGGAAGCCTTTGCACAATCTATATTTTACATTTTATATTTTTCTTTTTTTTTGGATAGTAGTTTCTGTTTAGTTATGCTGATTACCAGTAAATGAAATAATCCTTAGTCATTACCGTGCCATTCTTATGGGACTTACGGGGCTGACGTTTGTGGCTAAAACTCTACAACGGTAGCATAATAATGCACAATCAATATTGATATATTTGCCTTTTTATAAATATGAGCCGAGATTTGAAAAACCAACATAATAGCAAATTATTCAGGGCATATTAAACTAAAAAGAAAGCCGTTTTCTGCAAAAGCTGGAGAGGGAAAGTCAGTTGTAAATTGTATGCATTTTTCTCCGCTTTGCCAGAGATTTGGAGTGTGCATGCCAAAATATTACAGCATATGTAAGCTGAGCATTATACGAGGATCAGGAACAAGTTAACCAGATGTTGTTTTGATTTGGAGTTAATTATCAGGTGTCTTTTGTAATCCCTTTGCACTTTTTGGTATGTTTCCACCGCACAGCCATCCAGGTTTGGCCGATCTTCTCAAAACTGACTGCTGCATTGACTGTAGCAAGTTATTTTGTGTATTTTTCCTATGTGAATTATTAAATGTTTAGTGAAGGTCTGTTACTGCGTGATTACCACATGAGAAAGTAATCTCCCCACAGTGTTACTTTTTTTTACATAGGTACAATAAATATAATAAAGGAAATATTTGTGAATGGGTTCTCACAACTCTCTCTATTACGGCAGTCAGGGTTGGATTTTAGATTTGTAGCCCTCCCCAAGCAGACGTGAACTTATCCAGCAGGGGTTCCATCTTTTCCTTGTGATTATAATTAGATTGAAGTGGGAGCAGATTTTTGAACAGATCCCTCTAACTCAGCCATTCTCAGGGTTCCATGAAATCCTAGGGTTCCTCCAGAGGCTGCTAGGGGTTTCTTAAGTTGTGAATGATTGACCTACCATGTAATCGTGTCTGCATAGTTCTGAAGCCAACATGGCTTGAACCTATGAAGAACAGGGCTATAGGATCATCCAGCGGTTCCATCCTTTTTTTTTTAGATGATTATAATTAGATCCCAGTAGGAGCATGTTTTTTAATAGAATCCTCTACATCAGCTGTTCTCAACCAGGGTTCCATGAAATTCCTAGGTTTCTCCAGAGGCTGCTAAGAGTTTCTTAGGTTGAAGCTGATTGATCTACAATTTAATGGTGTCTGCATAGTTCTGAAGTAACCATGGCGTCAACCTATCCAGCACAGGGCTGGAGAAACATCCAGAAGTTCCATCCTTTTCCTTATGTGTTAATAATTTGATCACATTGGGAGCAAGATTTTAAACAGATCCCTCTAATGCCGCGTACACGCGGTCGGACTTTCCGAAAGGCAAATGTGCGATCGGAGTTGTTGTCAGAAATTCCGACCATGTGTAGGCTCCATCGGACAGTTTCCATCAGAATTTCCGCACGAAATTTGAGATCTGGTTCTCAAATTTTCCGACGACAAAATCCGTTCGCATAAATTCGGATTGTGTGTAGACAATTCCGACACACAAAGTGCCACGCATGCTCGGAATCAAGCAGTAGAGCAGCACTGGCTATTGAACTTAATTTTTCTCGGCTCGTCTTACGTGTTGTACGTCACCGCGTTCTTGGCGTTCAGAATTTCTGACCAACTTTGTGCGACCGTGTGTATGCAAGACAAGTTTGAGCCAACATCCGTTAGAAAAAAAACATGGGATTTTGTTGTTGGAATGTCCGATCGTGGGTACACTCAACCCAATTACAGCCAAAATTCCATGAAAACCTAGGGTTCCTCCAGAGGTTGCTAGGTGTTTCTTAAGTTATGACTGATTGACCTAACATGTAATTGTGTCTGCATAGTTCTAAAGTCAACATTTAAACCTATGAAGAATAGGGCTATAGGATCATCAAGCAGTTCCTACTTTTTTTTATATGATTCTAATTAGATTGCAGGGGGAGCATGTTTTTTTAACAGAACCCTCTAACTCAGCTGTTCTCAACTAGGGTTCCATGAAATCCCTAGGTTCCTTCTGAGGTTGCTAGGCGTTTCTTAGGTCAAAGCTGATTTATCTACAATTTAATGGTGTCTCCATAGTTCTGAAGTCACCATGGTTTCAACCTGTCCAGCACAGGGTTAGAGAAACATCCAGAAGTACCATCCTTTTCTTTATGTGATTATAATTAGATCACAGTGGGAGCAAAATTTTAAACATAACCCTGTAACTCAGCCAATTTCAACCAAAATTCCATGAAAACCTAGGGTTCCTCCAGAGGCTGCTAGGGGCTTCTTGAGTTGTGGCTGACTGACCTCCCATTTAATGGTGTCTGCATAGTTCCAAAGGCAAAGCCACTTGGCAGAGCTAGCAACATGAACGAGACCTTCCTAGCTGTCTATAAGGGTGGCAATCAGAACGCCACTGTGAAAAAGGCATCGTTCCAACTGGCCAACAATATAATTGCCAATTTTCCCACTATCCTCTAATGAGCTGGTTTTAGCAGAGGTTCCCCAACAACTAGAAATCATTTTAAAGAGTCTTTTTAAAAAAAAAAAAAAAGGTTGCTCTAACTAGATGAACACTAGTCAATGCAATATTACAGGCATGTTTAGACTTATGGTTGGTGGGGGTTAAAAACAAATGGTTGAGCCACATTTCTTACACCCCACAACTGCCCACTTAAACTGCAAAGGCAGTGGACTGGGGTGTTCAAATGCCATAGTCACAATGCTTTGCTTTGTCCCCACTGAAAAAACTATCATTCTGACATGTTCAAGTGAGTTGGAACGCACCACAAATGCCCCACAACTGCATGAGATGCATGCGATTGTGGCATATTGTTGTGGCGTTTACTGGGGCAACATATCGAATCCTCACCGCCTGTCAAACGCCTCTGAAAAGCCATACAAATGCCACAGCCAACGAAGACCAAGGGAAATTGAAACCTTTTGATCTGCATAAATTCAGGTCAGGAACTCAAAAACCTTTGGATCTACATAACAGCCAGACAAACAGGATTTCCAAATCGAGAATTCAGCAATAAATCTAAGGGAAAAAAAGGACGTCAATTTTGTTTAGGAGCCACGTCGTGCAATTGTCAGTTAAAGCGACGCAGTGCCGAATCGCAAAAAGTGCTCTGGTCTTAAGCCAGCAAAATGGTCTGGTTAAACAAAAATCGTACGATCGGGCATTGTACGAAAAAATGTTGTGTGCTAAGCAAAATAAAAACTGATGGCTGCATGGCAGGCTGGAGGGTTGTTACCCAAGGGACCGCCCCCTGGGCGGAACTGGAAAGTTCTGTGTGTTACATAACAAGTAATGCCTAGTATTCTCCTAAACGTGGCATAACAACCCAATGGCTAAGAGAGGAGCTGTGTCGGTCAGTAAATGTAAGAGAAAAATGTTTTGTGCATGTCCGATCAAATAATATCGGATGAACTGTCCTGATCAGCTCTTGAAAGCTCTGTACTACCGTAGTACCGATCCGATTATCGTACGATCGCTTTGAAATCGGTATTTTTCATGCTATTTTCTGATCGTGTGTGCGCGGGGCTTTCTTGCTGAACCAGTCAAATTTCAATCCATCCATAGGCAGGCTGATTGTACTGAAGTGATCCATCGATCTACTTCGATCGACTTCAATACAACCAGCCTGTGAAGTATTTATTTGCCTGACCACTGCCGGTGCCTATAGCTGCCAGCAGTGATCGTTGTAAATTGTGGGTGGGAACGAAGGCTTCCCGCGCTCTTGCCGGCAGAACACAATAGAGCTGCAAGAGGGGTTCCCCCATCAGCCTACAGTGCCACCTATAAGTGCCCACAATCAGTGCCTCAACAACAGTGCTTCACATCAGTGCCACCTATCAGTGCCCATCAGTATCACCTACCAGTGCCCACCAGTGCCTATCAGTGCCAACTATCAACTGCGTTGATGGGGAAATCAAGCAATCAAGGAATTTTCTTTCCTTCAACCCGGTGGTTGAAGGAAAGAAAATTGCATAGTGTATGACCTGCCTTATAGCCAGCATATTGGGAGGTCAAGCGTCTGCCTAGGGCGCCAGGATGGGGGAGGCGGCAAAATCGAAACAAAGTACTCAGGGTAAAAGGAGCCTCCAGGGTAAAAGGAGCCTCAAACTGCAGCATAAAAGCAAGAATGTTCATTAAAAAAAAAAAAAGTTATAACACTGATTGCTGTATAAATGACAATAGTCCCAAAAATGTGTCAAAAAATGTGTCCGCCACAATGTCGCAGTCCCAATAAAAATCGCAGATCGCCGCCATTACTAGTAAAAAAAAATAATAATAATAATATAAATGCTATAAATCTATCCCCTATTTTGTAGACGCTATAACTTTTGCGCAAACCAATCAATTATCGCTTACTGCGATTTTTTTATTACCAAAAATATGTAGAAGAATACATATCGGCCTAAACTGAGAAAAAAATAGCTTTTTAACCACTTCAGCCCCGGATTAATTTGCAGCCAAAGGACCAGGCCCCTTTTTGCGATTCGGCACTGCGTCGTTTTAACTGACAATTGCGCGGCTCCCAAACAAAATTGGCGTCCTTTTTTTCCCACAAATAGAGCTTTCTTTTGGGGGTATTTGATCGCCCCTGCGATTTTTTTTTTTGTGCGCTATAAACAAAAATAGAGCGACAATTTTGAAAAAAATTCAATATTTTTTACTTTTTGCTATAATATCCCCAAAAAATATATAAAAAACTTTTTTTTTCTCAGTTTAGGCCGATACGTATTCTTCTACATATTTTTGGTAAAAAAATCGCAATTAGCAATTATTGACTGGTTTGCGCAAAAGTTATAGCGTTTACAAAATAGGGGATAGTTTTTTATAGCATTTTTATTAATATTTTTTTTTACTAGTAATGGCGGCGATCATCGATTTTTTTATTGTGACTGCGACATTATGGCGGACACATCGGACATTTTTGACACATTTTTGGGACCATTGTCATTTATATAGAAATCAGTGCTATTTAAATGCACTGATTCCTGTGTAAATGACAGTGGCAGTGAAGGAGTTAACCACTAGGGGGCGGGGAGGGGCTAAGTGTGACGTGTTGTGTTTTTTTTTTACAGTAGGGGGGCGTGGCTGTACGTCTGACGTCACTGATCGGCTGTTCCCGATGACAGGGAACAGCCGATCAGTGACAGGCAGTGTAGGGAGCACGGGGAGAGGTTTGTTTACACAGACCTCTCCCCGCTCTTCACCTCTGTGACCCGATCGCAGGACACCAGCGGCGATCGAGTCCGCTGGTCTTGCGGCCGGGGTCACGGAGCTCCCGACCGGGCAATTAAAGGGCACGTATATATACGTGCTTTTGCCTAGCCGTGTCATTCTGCCGACGTATATTTACAGGCGGCGGTCGGAAAGCGATAAAAAAAAAATGGGGCTATTTATTATAGCAAAAAGTAAAAAATATTGTGTTTTTTTCTAAATTGTCACTCTTTTTTTGTTTATAGCGCAAAAAAAAAAAAAAAAAACGCAGAGATGATCAAATACCACCAAAGAAAGCTCTATTTGTGTGGAAAAAAGGACGTTAATTTTGTTTGGGTACAGCGTCGCACGACCGCGCAATTGTCAGTTAAATCGACGCAGTGCCGTATCACAAAAATGGCCTGGTCATTCAACAGCCAAATCTTCCGGGGCTGGAGTGGTTCACTGAACAAGCTGAAGTTAGAAGCTGATTGGCTGCCATGCACAGCTGCTCCAGTTTTAGTAAATCAACCCCCAATGTGTCATCTTCTACACAGCTTTATTAAACCAGTTCCTGACGGCACCCACTGCATTTATACTGCAGCAGGGTGGCCGTTTGGCGCCGGATCATGTACCTAGTACGTGATCTGACACTTCCGGAGGGGCACACAGTCGTGCTGCCGGCGACTCGCTCCTGCTGTGATCACACACAGCGGCAGCTCAGTGGTAGGTACCGCAGGTACTCGATGTCTGCTGGCACTCACTGATGATCGAGCAGAGAGACAGAATGGGGGTAAACAGGGCACATTGCCATTCTGTCAGTAGGGGAAGGCATGGATCCTGTGTTTCTGAAAAGCGGAGACGTGGATCCATGCCTTCCCCTAGTAAAATCACCTCCCACACTTTAGTAAAACACTGGCTAGGCACACAGTTAACCCTTTGATCGTCCCTGATGTTAATACCTTCCCAGCCAGTGTCATTGGTACACTGACAGTGCATTTTTTTTTTAGCACTGATCACTGTATTAGTGTCACTGGTCCCCAAAAACGTGTTATTTACTAAAGGAAAATCCACTTTGCACTACAAGAGCACTTGGAAGTGCAGTCACTGTAGATCTGAGGGGGACATGCAAGGAAAATAAAAAACAGCATTTTTGCTTGTACATGATTGGATGATAAAATCAGCAGAGCTTCCCCCTCGTTTCAGATCTACAGTGACTGCACTACGAAGTGCACTTGTAGTGCAAAGTGGATTTGCCTTTAGTAAATAACCCCCATTGCTTCTTTTTCAAAAATTGTTGCTCGTTTTTTGTTTATAGCGCAAAAAATAATAAACGCAGAGGTGATCAAATACCACCAAAATAAAGCTCTATTTGTGTTTTTTTTAACACAGAAGAAAGCTCTATTTGTGGTTGAAAAAAAAAGGACAGTGCCCACCAGCGCCACCCATCAGTGTCCACAGTGCCACCCATCAGTGCCCACAGTGCCACCTATCAGTGCCCACAATCAGTGCCTCAACAACAGTGCTTCACATCAGTGCCACCTATCAGTGCCCATCAGTGTCACCTACCAGTGCCCATCAGTGCCACCCATCAGTGCCTATCAGTGCCAACTATCAGTGCCCACCAGTGCCTTCTATCAGTGGTACCTATCAGTGCCCATCAGTGCCACCCATCAGTGCCATCTTATCAGTGGCCATCAGTGCCACCTTATCAGTGCCCATCAGTGCCGCCTTATCTATCCCTATCAGTGCCAACCCATCTGTGCCTATCAGTGCCTCCTTAACTGTGCCTATCAGTGCCCACCAGTGCAGCCTATCAGTGCCCACCAGTACAGCCTATCAGTGCCCACCAGTGCAGCCTATCAGTGCCCACCAGTGCCGCAGCGCATGCTACTACTTTTGGAAATGCACTGCAACTGGATCGCACGGTACTTCTGTACAATGCGATCTGGTGAAGGCAAACACACTGCGTTTGCGACCTGCATTTGGGGTGTCATTAACATTGCACTGACCCCAGCTGCAGATCGATCGCTGCATTTGGAATGGCGTGTGGGAAACGTGCAGATTTCTTGCACCGTGTTCTAGTGTGAATGGGCCCTGAGAGAATTCCCTGCTTCCACCATCCTGGGCTGCATTGGACTGCTTCACAGCGTCACACATATGCGGTGTGGGAAACGCAGGGGTCCCTGCGCATTTTCCGCACTGTATTTTGCGAACTCAAAGTTAACACCCCAAATAAGCAGGTCGCAATCGCAGATCTTATATAGTTCCAGTGCGGCTCAAAAAAAATTAATGTTTTGAGCTATGCGGTGTGGACGGTGTTGGGGAGGGTCAGCAAAATACACCTTTACAAAAAAAATCCTTGCACCGGCCCTGCTTAGGCTCCGTGCACACTGGACGGTAAAATAAAGTTATAAAAACGGCAGTAGCTTTGCAGTGATTCTTTCATCTTTTTTTAACGTTTTTGCAATAGCATTTATTAGCGTTTTTAGTGTTTTTTTTTTTCTAAAAATTATTTTGTTTTTTAATGGATCAAAAACATTAATAAAAGCTGGTGAGCCACGGTTTTGAGCGTTTATCGACGTTTATGAGCGTTTGACGTTTTTTGTAGTCAGAAAAACGACTTCTGAACGCAATTTTATGGCGTTCAGAAAACAGCCCGTAAACTCCACTGCTGATAAACATCTAAAAACGTGTGCTATGGACACATAGGATAACATAGGAGGGGAGTTTATGGGCTGTTAAGAAAAACGCGCAAACTCCAAAAAATGTCCGTTTATGAGCTTCATTGTGCATGGAGCCTAATGCTGCGTACACACGAGCGGATTTTCCGTCAGAAAAATCTTGGATGTTTTTTTCTGACGGAATTCCGCTGAAGCTTGTCTTGCATACACACGGTCACACAAAAGTTCTCTGAACTTTCGACCGTCAAGAACGCGGTGACCTACCACACTACGACGAGCCGAGAGAATGAAGTTCAATGCTTCCGAGCATGCGTCGAATTGTTTCCGAGCATGCGTAGGAATTTTGCGCGTCGGAATCGGTACAGACGATCAGAATTTCCGATCGGAACTTTTTCCGACCGAAAAATTGAGAACCTGCTCTCAATCTTTTGCTGGCTGAAATTCTGCCAGCAAAAGTCCGATGGAGCCTACACACGGTCGCATTTTCCAACCAAAAGATCTCATCGGACTTTTGCTGGCGGAATTTCCGCTCGTGTGTACGGGGCATAAGGCCTCATGCACACTGGGCGTTTTTTTACGTTTTTACAGCAGCCGTTTTTGGCTGTAGATGTTTTTTCCTACAGTCATTAAACTCTCCATCAGGGCAGTGGCGTTTTTGAGCAGTAAAGAAAACCCAAAACTAGTGGGTTCTGATAGACGTTTTTCAGCTGTAAAAACGCTCTAACGCTGATAAACGTCGATAAACGCTCAAAAAGGTCGCTCACCAGCGTTTTTTTTTTTCTGTTTTTGATCTATTGGAAAAAATAAATAAAAATTTTATTTTTTTCTTTAAAAAAGAAAAAACGCTAACGTGGAAAAATGTTAAATACTTTAAGATACGCTATTGCAAAAACGTTGAAAAAAGTTGAAAGAGGTTGAAAAAGAGCTACTGGCATTTTTATAACATTATTTTAACGTCCAGTGTGCACGAGGCCTTATAGTGAACACAGCTTCAAGAGGAACTTCAGTAATTTTTGCAACTTTCCATCTATTAAATCTTCTGCCCTTGATGTTGTTTTAACTTTGGATAGTAAAACATTTTTTTTTCTGCCAGTAAATACCTTATACAGCCTGGTCGTTGTCTGGTCGTTAGCCCTAGGCTGATGACATCATGCACAGCTCTCTCTCTCACTCTCGTGAGAGTTTGCCAGAAAGGGAGGGGGGATGAGTCATAAGAGGGTCAAAGAGAGCGGCAGAGCTGGAGGTGTGCCTCCTGTGTGTCTGTGTAAATCCAGGAAGTGAACAGCCAGCAGCTTCAGCTGCCCACAGTTAAAATGGCTGCAGCCGGACTCAGTGGAGGGGGATACCTGCAGCATATTTGGCAAGTACAGAATCACAGTAGATATAAAATAATATGCCAACATACTTCCCAACATTTTGAGATGGGAATGAGGGACACCTACTAGCAAATGTATGTAGACATAGGACACGCCCCCTGGCGCACCCCCTAAAGGAGAATTACCAAAAAAAAAAAAAAGGTTAATTAAATCCACAAGGGCTCTTTTTTTTACCACTACTATTCCTTTATATGGGCTTTTAACCACTTGCTTCCTGGGCACTTAAACCCCCCTCCTGCCCAGACCAATTTTCAGCTTTCAGCGCTGTCGCACTTTGAATGACAATTGCGCGGTCATACAACACTGTACCCAAATTACATTTTTATCATTTTTTCCCACAAATAGAGCTTTATTTTGGTGGTATTTAATCACAGCTGGGATTTTTATTTTTTGCTAAACAAACAAAAAAAGCTGGAAAATTTATAGTTTGTTATAAAATTTTGCAAACAGGTAATTTTTCTCCTTCATTGATATGCGCTGATGAGGCGGCACTGGTGGGCACTGATAGGCTGCACTGGTGGGCACTGATAGGCACAGTTAAGGCAGCACTGATAGGCACAGATAAGGTGGCACTGATGGGGATAGATAAGGCGGCACTGATGGGCACAGATAAGGCGGAACTGATGGCCACTGATAAGATGGCACTGATAAGATGGCATTGATGGGCACTGATCGGTACCATATACTATACTATAGAAGGCACTGGTGGGCACTGATAGTTGGCACTGATGGGCGGCACTGATGGGCACTGGTAGGTGACACTGATGGGCACTGATAGGTGGCACTGATGTGAAGCACTGTTGTTGAGGCACTGATTGGTGAGCACTGATAGGTGGCACTGTGGCACTGATGTGTGGCACTGATGGGTGGCGCTGGTGGGCACTGGTAGGCAGCACTGTTGCATATTGCTAGGTGGCACTGGCAGGGGGCACAGGTGGGCACTGAGGATCTGGCGACAGCTCGTCATGATCGGGACTGATGTCCCTCTCACAGCCGCCGGTGATCGGCTTTTTTTTTCTCCTCACGCTGTCAGCGCGAGGAGTAAAAATAGCCGATTACCGGCTCTGTTGACATGACATGATCAGCTGTCATTGGCTGACAGCTGATCACGTGGTAAGGGTCGGGATCGACCCCTTACTCCGATCTGTGATCCAGTGAGTCTCATAGAGGCGCACAGGCCGCTCGGGCATGAGATGACGTCAATAGACGTAGTCCCAGCAAAGCAGGTCCGCACTGTAGCCGTCATTCGGCTCTAGCGCGAATCTGAAGTGGTTAAAATTTACAGTTTATCATTTGGATGAAAGGTTTAGCACTGGGAAACACTTTTTGAAAGATAAAAAGTGCATTTTATATACAACTATATTGATCCGACCAAAATGAGGGACAAATGAGGAGGAAAGAGGGACAGAGGGACATTGTTCCAAATCAGGGACAGTCCCTCGAATTCAGGGACAGTTGGGAGCTATGTGCAAAGTGGTTGGAGGGAAGCTTCAGAATGGCAAAGATGTTTTTATTACAAATTATGTGAGCAGACTGCAGTTCCTCTTTCATCTTATTTACTAACATTCATTTTACTTTGTGGGAATCAGTTTGCTTTGTGAATGAATTCCAGCGAGCTCCTAGGCGACTCTGCCTCCTGCGCAGCCTGCCATAAAGGGTTAATGGCTGAACAAGACTGGATTTGGTTTGTTTTGGGCTCCACCTACTCGTTGCAGCTTTTTATGGAAGCTGAACTTTTTTTTTTTTTTTTGAGACCCCCTTTAATCCATGAAAAAAAAAAAGAGCGTAGAGAACAATATAGAAAGTCACCGGTGACGCCGGCAGCGAGCGGGTTAAGCCAGCAGCCTTGTAGTAAAGGATTTATTTGCTGCAGGTGTCGGCTGTTTTTTCCTTCTGAGCCGACTTCCTCCCAGATCGAGGGGGGAATGGCTGGGGGGGGTCTGTATTATATACACAGACTCTTTTTTTTTTTTTCCTGAGGGCTCAGTCACGTGACCAATAGAGAAAAGACTCTCTGAGCTGCATCAGGCTGAGAGGTCAATGAAGAAGTCTTAAAGGAAAGAGAAACGTCTGTAAAGCTGAACTGCCCCGGAGATCGGGAAAAGCAGATTCTTAGAAACAGGCAGCCCGGAGCCAACTGGATCAGTTCCCCCCCCCGGCACAGTATGCTGGGACTTGTAGTCCTGCATGAGATAGCTAAAGCTCAGAAGTAAAGCCGGCCATACATTATTTGATTTTCAAACAAACGATCATACACTATGTTACCGAAAGTATTGGGACACCTGCCTTTAAACAAAAAAGAGCGAAATTTTTAAAAAAAAACGCATTCTTTTTTATTTTGTGCTATAATAAATATCCCCCAAAAATATATAAAAAAAAATGTTTTTCCCTTAGTTTAGGCCGATACGTATTCTTCTACATATTTTTGGTAAAAAAAAATCGCAATAAGCGATTATTGATTGGTTTGCGCAAAAGTTATAGCGTTTACAAGATAGGGGATAGTTTTATAGCATTTTTATTAATAATTTTTTTTTATTAGTAATGGCGGCGATCAGCAATTTTTATTGTGACTGCGACATTATGGCGGACACATCGGACATTTTTGACACATTTTTGGGACCATTGTCACTTATACAGCAATCAATGCTATTTAAATGCATTGATTCCTGTGTAAATGACACTGGCAGTGAAGGGGTTAACCACTAGGTGGCAGTGTAGGGGTTAAGTGTGCCTAGAGGTGTGTTTCTTACTGTGGGGGGGGCGTGGCTGTCAGCTAGTGAATGCTGATCTCTGCTCCAATCACAGGGAGTAGAGATCGGCGTCACTAGTTGCTAGGCAGAACGGGGAGATGCTGTTTATTTCCGCATCTCCCCGTTCAGCCTTCCCGTGAGACGATCACGGGTGTCCCCGTGGCGATCGAGTCCGCGGGACCCGCAACGGGCCTCATGGGGGTCCCGACCAGCGGCATCTTAAAGGGGACGTTCCTGTACGCCCTTATGCCTGTCCGTGCCATTCTGTTGACGTACATCGTCGTGCGCCAGTCGGCAAGCAGTTAATGGCATCCCAGTCTAATGCCCCACACACACGATCGGACTTTCTGACAACAAACCGTGGATTTTTGTTCGAAGGATGTTGGCTCCAACTTGTCTTGCATACACACAGTCACACAAATGTTGGCCAACAATTACTAACGTGGGAACGTGGTAATTTATTGGACGCACGACAAGCCGAGAAAAAGGAAGTTCAATAGCCAGTGCGGCTCCTTCTGCTTGATTCCGAGCATGCGTGAGCTTTTGTGTGACGCACTTGTGTACACACGATCGGAAATTCCGACAACAAATTCTTGTTGGCGGAAAATTTGAGAACCTGCTAGCCAACATTTGTTGGCGGAAAGTCCGACAGCAAATGTTCAATGGAGCGTACACACGGTCGGACTTTCAGCCAACAAGCTCACATCCAACACTTGTTGTCGGAAAATCCGATCGTGTGTACGGGGCATTAGTCTGTAGGGTTCAACGTTGAGTTGGCCCTCCCTTTGCAGCTATAACAACTTCAGCTCTTCCTGGAAGGCTGTCCACAAGGTTTAGGAGTGTGTCTATGGGAATGTTTGGCCATTCTTCCAGAAGCGCATTTGTGAGGTCGGGCACTGATGTAGCCGAGAAGGCCTGGTTCGCAGTCTCCCAAAGGTGTTCTATCGGGCTGAGGTCAGGCCAGTCATGTTCCTCCGCCCCAAACTCGCTCATCCATGTTTTTATGGATCTTGCTTTATGCACTGGTGCTCAGTCATGTTGGAACAGGAAGGGGTTACCCCCGAACTGTTCCCACAAAGTTGGGAGCATGAAATTGTCCAAATTTGGACCACTGCACAAAGCAAGGTCAATAAAGACATGGATGAGCGATTTGGGGTGGAGGAACTTGACTGGCCTGCAAAGAGTCCTGACCTCAACCAATAGAACACCTTTGGGTGAATTAGAGCAGAGACTGCGAGCCAGGCCTTCTCGTCCAACATCAGTGCCTGACCTCACAAATGCGCTTCTGGAAGGACGATTAAACATTCCCATAGACACACTCCTAAACCTTGTGGACAGCCTTCCCAGAAGAGTTGAAGCTGTTATAGCTGCAAAGGGTGGGCCAACTCAATATTGAACCCTACGGACTAAGACTGGGATGCCATTAAGTTCATGTGCGTGTAAAAGCAGGCGTCCAAATACTTTTTGGTAATATAGTGTATGAATATTCTCAGTACATGCAACAGCTTAAAGAATGTCATTCAAAAAGTTCTTTAAAATTGAGTTTGTTTTTAACATACGATGTTGGATTGAATGGACTTTCCCGATCAAAAACCATATGCTCTATTAGAAATGTGTTTGTTCAAAAAAAAAAATTCCATCCTGCTCCTTCAAATATTCCCCAAAAAGGCATTGATTTGTTCCTGCTAGAGATTAGAAAATCAAACGAAGGTTCTTCAAATTAAAAATTTCAAACAAAATTCTGCTAGTCATATGACGGCGTCCCAGAACGAGAGCCGCCCCGCCGTCATTTGGCGGTGGGTGGGCGGCAACTAGTTAAATTTAGGATTCAGAGTAAATAGAGTTAAAGTGGTTGTAAAGTTAAAGAAATGTTACAGCCAGCCCCTCTGTTCTGTCAATATACCCTCCACTGTGTAAATGTTTTAATAAAAGGATGCCTATAAATACCTTATCTCCGATCTTTTATGGCCGGTCACATGACCTCTAGCCGCTCCCCTCCAATCCACAGGCTAAAGCGAGATCCCCCTCTGCCATCAGCCGGGGGGGTCACATGACCGCTGCGCTGGCCGCTCAGCCCCTCCCACTGTAGCCCTTAGATGGGGGAGGAGAACAGTCGGAACAGATCATAGATGGGTATTTACAGGTACCTTTCCAAAAATTAATTTACACAGTCTGGGATAGATCAATAGAATAGAGGGGCTGGCAGTAATATTTATTTACCTTTACTGCCAGCTACTAATAGCAACAGGAGGGGGGCGGAGAGGGAGGAGAGACACACACAGGAGCTGACAGGCAGGGAGGGAGGGGGGAGAGAAGGAGAGAGGAAAGCAGCGGATGACGGACGCATGTAAACTGACCACAGTAATCAGGGATCAGCAGCCATGCCGTGGTCAACACACTAAGGGGGGAGGGGACACAGGAACAGGCAGGATCAACCAGGTTGTTTACAGCTTGGAAAGGGGCAGACTAGACAGCACAAGCACTATGCTGTTTAATCTGCTACGAGGGAACAGGAGGTTTTTATTTTTTTAGGGTTACAACCACTTTACTGCCATTGACCAAGACTTGTCAAGATTCATTGCCATCTCATCAAAACACATGTTCAAAAAAGTCCTGCTGAAGGTATTTCTGTACATTCATTTTTGTAGGCTTGAAACCACACATTAGCTAATGTTGTCAAGTGGCCCCCGTCCTGCAGGACAGTCCTCCCTGCTTTGCAAACTGTCCTGCACCCCCATATTTCATACAGGCAGGAGGCAGCAAATAAAGTGATGCAGCAGACGGTGTACAAAATGTACATTTATTTTCCATTGCAGGATCTCCATCTTTTCCTGGAAGGTCTGCCAATGGTACATCAGCACAGAATGCAGCACAGACAGTCTTCTTGTATGCACTGCAATCGCTTGTATCAGCTGTATCCAGTGATTTAAAGGCATTTTATTGTTTTTGTTGTTTTAACTAGGTATAATGCCCCGTACACACGGTCAGAAATTCCGACGGAAAATGTCCGATCGGACCATGTTGTCAGAAAATCCGACCGTGTGTGGGCTCCATCTGACTTTTTCCGTCGGAATTTGTGATGGAAAAAATTTGAGATCCTGCTCTCAAATTTTCCGACAACAAAATCCGATCGGACTTTTTCCGATCGTGTGTAGAGAATTCCGACGGACAAAGTGCCACGCATGCTCAGATCAAATTAAGTGTAGTTATATTCCCCATGCTGCATGCTTGCCTTACCTTGTAATGATGGACATGGCACATGTTGTGGCTTCAGTTTGTAGTGCCATGGCTGACCAATTCCCCTATGCCCCTGTATCACTTCAGCTAGCTTGTCCCCAAGGAAACAAGATAACTTGTTCCGGGTCACACAGCATCCAGCGCATGTCTTGCCATTCACTCTGTATCACATGAGGAGTGCTAATGCAACAAACATCTACCAGCTGCATGACGAGCTCTTGGTGTGCTTGTGAATGCTCTGTCTGTTTGTGTCTGTGTCAGATCTAATTACTGTGCAACTCTCACCTGCACCAGCACAAGAGTGAGAAACCAGGGATTGTGGGATATGTAGTTTATTTACAAGAAATGTTAATGCTCACACTACAGACAGAGGTAATGCTTTAAACTGTGCAGTGCCATGCCAAATTCCTAATGTTTCTACACAAACTGAAACTGCTGACAACGCAAAAATTTACTCTACCATATGCTGTGCATGCAGGGCAACGAATGACAACATGAAACAACATGATCAATGGACATCTTATGAAGGTGAAAAACAGGTAGGAAGGTTTACAATGCCTTTAGGGCCTCTTTCACCTAGGCTGTAATCCTAAATTGATCCCCTGCTGAGTCAGATCAGAACAGTATGCATGTTACATATGTGACATCTGTGTGGGTTCTGAATTTTTTCCCATGGAAAAAACAGAGCCATGTAATCCATATAGGTGGGCAGATGAAAGCAGATCCAGTAAAAGTGGACCTGAATGCAAGCTTTTCTGTTTGATCTGATGGACCTGGAGGTGGGTGGATGTAGGTGGACTAAAGTTCCCTTATATCCACTCACCCATAGGGATGTATTGCTGTTTTTTTTGTTCTGAGAAAATACTATGACCATGGTTCTATGTCAAATTTGCCCACATTCCATATATTGAATCCAAAATCACCAATTTATTGTAAAGAGGGACTTTCAATGGCATATATAAAGTAGCACCACACACCCAACAGGATCATATAAAAAATATAAGGTTTATTGTACAAAGTTTAAAAACATATATAATTGCCATTCCATATATCCAATGGGTAAACCGTGATTAGGGTTTCCGAGCATGGGTTCCATGGAACCGAAGGGTTCCTCCAGAGGTTGCTAGAGGTTCCTTGAGCAATGAGCAATGGTTGACTTTCAGATAAGTTCCCACTGACACCACTGATATTTTCAGCTGTCTATAAGGGGGTAATTCTTCCCAATGATCACAAGTGTAAGGAGAATTATTTTAAATGACCATCACGCTTATGTATCATGAGTTGGAGCTAGTCATTTTTTGTAGGGGTTCCCTGAGACTGAAAAGTTATTTCAAGGGTTCCTTTGTGTTGAACAGTTTGAGAATGGCTGGTCTAGATGTTCCACATTCTTACAAAATACTAAAATTTACATCAAAATATAGCTTGCACATTTCGAATAATAACAAATCTTTATCAGGAGCATTGTGGATGAAATCTATATGGTCAAACCCCAGTAATTAAAAGCCATATATATAGTAACTCCCAACAAAGGAGATGTAAGTCATCATTTCTCAACAGGGGAGTATCTGGAAACAGCACAGAACCTGGCAGTACTTCATTGTACACAAGAGATGCCAATAAGAAGCCTCCAGACCTAAAAGTACAAATCTGAAACACAGGGGGGCAGCATATTCGTCAAGAGAAAGCCTGTATTGTGTACATGGCTGGAGATTCTTGGCCAGCAAAAAAAATGGGGCCATTGACAGTAGGATAGCTGGTGGTAAAATGAATGCTACTACGTTTGACATACAAATGAACAACTGAATAGCCAAACTTTGGTTTGAATTTGTGTTCATATCGAAACTTAGGCTCATGCCTAATCTTAACCCCTGAACTTTGTAGGTTACAGTCTCTTATCCCATCTCTCTGTGCATTACGCATTCCTCACCTCTGCACTCCACACGCTCCTGACCAAGAGAAGAGTAGTCTCAGGTTTGATTTAGGCCTCGTTACGTAAACCCTTGCAAAGGGCTGTCTTTACTCCCATGGGAGGCTCAGGGCATGCAGCTGCATGGATCTCCAAGAGCATTCCTGTACATCTCTGTCATTGATTTTAACAGGCTGCCTGAAAACATTTGCATGAAACACCTGTGCCTACCATATGGGCAAAGATGGCCCCTTTCACAGATGTACGGAACAGTTCACCCATGTGAATGGGCCCTTAAGACGGAACAGTACACCCATGTGAATGGGCCCTTAAGACGGAACAGTACATCCATGTGAATGGGGCCTTAAGACGGAACAGTACACCCATGTGAATGGGGCCTTAAGACGGAACAGTACACCCATGTGAATGGGCCCTTAAGACGGAACAGTACACCCATGTGAATGGGCCCTTAAGACGGAACAGTACACCCATGTGAATGGGGCCTTAAGACGGAACAGTACACCCATGTGAATGGACCCTTAAGACGGAACAGTACACCCATGTGAATGGGCCCTTAAGACGGAACAGTACACCCATGTGAATGGGCCCTTAAGACGGAACAGTACACCCATGTGAATGGGCCCTTAAGACGGAACAGTACACCCATATGAATGGGCCCTTAAGACGGAACAGTACACCCATGTGAATGGGCCCTTAAGACGGAACAGTACACCCATGTGAATGGGGCCTTAAGACGGAACAGTACACCCATGTGAATGGGGCCTTAAGACGGAACAGTACACCCATGTGAATGGGGCCTTAAGATGGAACAGTACACCCATGTGAATGGGGCCTTAAGACGGAACAGTACACCCATGTGAATGGGGCCTTAAGACGGAACAGTACACCCATGTGAATGGGGCCTTAAGACGGAACAGTACACCCATGTGAATGGGGCCTTAAGACGGAACAGTACACCCATGTGAATGGACCCTTAAGACGGAACAGTACACCCATGTGAATGGGCCCTTAAGCCCCTACCCCTACCAATGTTAGTTCAATTTGAACACACCCACAGTTCAGCACTATTTACACACACAAATATGATGTCTGAATCTAGATACAGTGCCTTGAAAAAGTATTCATACTCCTTGACATTTTTCACACTTTGTCATGTTACAACCAAAAAACTTAAGTTTCTGATAGACTAACAGAAAGTAGCACATAATTGTAAAGTGGAAGGAAAATGATAAATGTTTTTCAAAATTGTTTACAAATAAATATGTAAAAAGTGTGGGGGGCATTTGTATTCAGCCCCCCTGAGTCAATACTTTTTAGAACCACCTTTCGCTGCAATTACAGCTGCAAGTCTTTTTGGGGATGTCTCTACCAGCTTTGCACATCTAGAGAGTTACATTTTTGCCCATTCTTCTATGCAAAATAGCTCAAGCTCTGTCAGATTGGATGGAGAGCAATTTTCAAGTCTTACTACATATTCTCAATTGGATTTAGGTCTGGACTTTGACTAAGCCATTCTAACACATGAATATGCTTTGATCTAAGCCATTCCATTGTAGCTCTGGCTGTATGTTTAGGGTCGTTGTCCTGCTGGAAGGTGAACCTTTTCCCCAGTCTCGAGCCTTTTGCAGACTCTAACAGGTTTACTTCTAAGATTGCCCTGTATTTGGCTCCATCCATCTTCCCTTCAACTCTGACCAGCTTCCCTGTCCCTGCTGAAGAAAAGCATCCCCACAACATGATGCTGCCACCACCATGTTTCACAGTGGGGATGGTGTGTTCAGAGTGATGTGCAGTGTTAGTTTTCCGCCACACATTTGCTTTTAGACCAAAATTTTTTTTTTTTATCTCATCTGACCAGAGCACCTTCTTCCACATGTTTGCTGTGTCCCTCACATGGCTTCTCGCAAACTGCAAACAAGACTTCTTATGGATTTCTTTCAACAAAGGCTTTCTTCTTGCCACTCTTCCATAAAGACCAGATCTGTGTAGTACACGACTAATAGTTGTCCTGTGGACAGATTCTCCCACCTGAGCTGTGGATCTCTCCAGCTCCTCCAGAGTTACCTTGGCTGCTTCTCTGATTAATACTCTCCTTGCCCGGTCTGTCAGTTTAGGTGGACGGCCATGGCTTGTTAGGTTTGTAATATTGCCATACTCTTTCCATTTTCAGGTGATGGCGATTGAATTGTGCTCCGTGAGATGTTCAAAGCTTAGGATATTTTTTTATGACCTAACCCTGCTTTAAACATCTCCAGAACTTTATCCCTGACCTGTCTGGTGTGTTCCATGGCCTTCATGATGCTGTTTGGTCACAAAGGTTTGCTAACAAATCTCTGGGGGCTTCACAGAACAGCTGAATTTATACTGAGATTAAATTACACACAGGTAAACTCTATTTACTAATTAGGTAACTTCTGAAGACAATTGGTTCCACTAGATTTTAGTTAGGGGTATCAGAGTAAAGGGGGCTGAATACAAATGCACGCCATTTATCATTTTTCTTCCACTTTACAATTATGTGCCACTTTGTGTTGGTCTATCACATAAAATTCCAATAAAATACATTTACGTTTTGCGATGTAACATGACAAATTGTGGAAAAGTTCAAGAGGTATGAATACCGTATTTATCGGCGTATAACACGCATTTTTTTCGGCTTAAAATCAGGGGAAAATCGTGGGTGCGTGTTTATACGCCGATCTCCCGCTGATTTTCTCTTTAGGGGAGCGAGCGGAGCCGATATTCCGAAAGCTGCATGTATTTTCGGCTATTTTCGGCTCCTCTCGCAGTCCCGCCCACCTCCACTGATTGCGAGAGGAGCCGAGCGCCGACAACATAAAGAAATCCGAGTTCGGCTATTTTCGGCTCCTCTCGCAGTTCCGCCCCTGACTGCGAGCAGAGGCGAGACTAGCCGAACTCGGATTTCTGTATGTTGTCAGCGCTCGGTTCCTCTCGCAATCAGTGGAGGTGGGCGGGACTGCGAGAGGAGCCGAAAATAGCCGAAAATACACGGGGCTTTCGATATGTCACGCATCGCTCGTCCTCCCCACTCGGCGCCAATTTTAAATGGGCAACGCTGCAAATGTACTGGGCAAGGCTGCACTGGGCAAGGCTGCAATAGCACTGGACAAGGCTTCACTGGGCAAGGCTGCAAAGGCACTGGGCAAGGCTGCACTGGGCAAGGCTGCAAGGATGGACAGGGCTGCACTGGGCAAGGCTGCAAGGATGGACAAGGCTGCACTGGGCAAGGCTGCAATGATAGACAAGGCTGCAGATGGACACTGGACAAGGCTGCAATGATGGGCATTTAAATGTAAGTTTTTTTTCCTTAAACTTCCCTCCTTAAAGTTTTTTTCCTTAATATTCCCTCCTAAACTTGGGGTGCGTGTTATACGCCGGCGCGTGTTATACGCCGATAAATACGGTACTTTTTCAAGGCACTCTATTCATACTTGCTGCAAGTCAGTGACTCAGACCTTTTAGCATCTTCTGAGGCGGAATGTTTTTTACTGGTAAAGCTGAGGCTTGCTGCCGGTGCTACAAGGAGGACATATTTGTGTATTTTCCTCAGAAGAAGTGACAATCTAAATTATTTGGGGAGAACTTAGGATGTGCACTCCAAACTAAAGGCAAAACAAGTGGAAGTGACACGCTGCACATAAGGGGATACCAAATGCAGGTATCCAGCAAGGATGATCAGATCAGTGGGCTGTACCTAAAGAAATCAGAAACCAGGCCTAAAATAAAGGTTATCTAACCACTTGCCAACCACAATATGTATGTATACGTTGCGGTTTGCAAGTGGTTTACCGGGGATTATGGCTGAAGATATCAGCCATAGCCCCGCTTATCGTTTCTGGCAGCTGGCTTTCTCATGAAACCGTTCTGAGCGGCTCATGAGCTGCTGAAACAGTTTCCGAAGCGACAGAAGAGGACGTTTCTCAGGCTTACTGTCACTGCCACTTCGCCCAAGTAACGATCCAACCGTGCGGCCGGCTGCTCCCATAGGCGATCAAAGAGTAGATACTCTCTGAACAGCTCTATGGCCTTGGAGGACTGGAGCAACATCATGACATCACTTCCAGCCCAGGCTAAAAGTAAATATTTTTTTTTACATTTTTTTAAAGCAAAAAAACAAAAACAAATTATTAATTATTTTTATGGATCTTGCTTTTAAAGGTAAAAATATATTTTGGGTTATTTTGACCCTAGATTTCTCCATAAAGAGGACCTGTCATCCTTAATTATATTACAGGGATGTTTACATTCGTTGTAATAGCATTAAAAGTGATGAAAAAAAAAAATTAAAGGGACAGTGTAAAAATAAAAAGTAAAATAAATAAGAAAAAAAAAAATTTAAAGAGCCCCCATCCCCCATGCTGGAGCGCAGAAGCGAACGCATAACTAAACAGGTGACCCATAAAGGCATTTAACCACTTAACCGCTTCCCGACCGCCACATGTAAATGTACGTCGGCAGAATGGCACGGCTAGGCAAAATCACGTATATATACGTGCTCTTTAATTGCCTAGCCGAGGGATGGCGCGCTCGCGACCCGGTCAGGAGCTCCGTGACCATGGCCGCGGGACCAGTGGACCCGATCGCCGCTGGTGTCCCGCGATCGGGTCACAGAGCTGAAGAACGGGGAGAGGTCTGTGTAAACAAACCTCTCCCCGCGCTTCCTACACTGACTGTCACTGATCCGGCTGTTCCCTGTCATCGGGAACGCCAATCAGTGACGTCAGACGTCAGCCATGCCCCCTACTGTTAAAAAAAACACAACACGTCACACTAACTCCTCCCCGCCCCCTAGTGGTTAACTCCTTCACTGCCACTGTCATTTACATAGGAATCAGTGCATTTAAATAGCACTGATTTCTGTATAAATGACAATGGTCCCAAAAATGTGTCAAAAATTTCCGATTTGTCCGCCATAATGTCGCAGTCACAATAAAAATCGCTGATCACCGCCATTACTAGTAAACAAAGAATATTAATAAAAATGCTATAAAACTATCCCCTATTTTGTAAACACTATAACTTTTGCGCAAACCAATCAATCGCTAATTGCGATTTTTTTTTAACAAAAAAATGTAGAAGAATACGCATCGGCCTAAACTGAGGAAAAAAATTTTATATATTTTTTGGGGATATTTATTATAGCAAAAAGTAAAAAATATTGCATTTTTTTCAAAATTGTCGCTCTATTTTTGTTTATAGCGCAAAAAATAAAAACAGCAGGGGCGATCAAATACCACCAAAATAAAGCTCTATTTGTGGAAAAAAAAGGACGCCAAATTTGTTTGGGATCCACGTCGCACGACCGCGCAATTGTCAGTTAAAGCGACGCAGTGCCGAATCGCAAAAAGGGGCCTGGTCCTTTGGCTGCAAATTGGTCCGGGGCTGAAGTGGTTAAGGACCGCCCCATGTGCATATACCCTTAAGCACAAATCGCCGCCATTACTAGTAAAAACAATAAAAAAATATTTATATAACTTTTGCGCAAACCAATCTTTATATATGCTTTTTGAGATTTTTTTTTTACCAAAAATATGTAGCAGATTACAAATTGGCCTAAACTGATGATGAAATTAGATTTTTTTAAAAAAAATTTATTGGATGTGTGTTATAGCAGAAAGTCAAAAATATTGTTTTTTTTAAATTGTCGATCTTTTTGTTTATAGCACAAAAAATAAAAACCGCAGAGGTGATCAAATATCACCAACGGAAAGCTCTATTTGTGGGGAAAAAAAGGACAATTGTATTTGGGTACAGCGTTGCACGACAATTGTCAGTTAAAGTAAAACAGTGCCATATCGCAAAAAATGGCCTGGTCAGGAAGGGGGTAAAACCTTCCAGAGCTGAAGTGGTTAAATTGTCGCCTATGGAAATATATATATATATATATATATATATATATATATATATATATATATATATATATATATATATTCGGCATAACATCTTTACATTATATGAAAAATTGGGGTAAATAATGTTTTTTTTTTTAATTCATTAAAGTGTATTTTTCCCAAAAAATTGCATTTGCAAAACGGCTGTGCTAATACCGCGTGACATAAAAAAATTGCATCTATCGCCATTTTATTCCCTAGGGCAGAGATGGCAAACGTTGGCACCCCAGATGTTTTGGAACTACATTTCCCATGATGCTCAACTCCACTGCTGAGTGCATGAGCATCATGGGAAATATAGTTCCAAAACATCTGGGGTGCCAAGGGTCGCCATCACTGCCCTAGGGAATAAACCAACCAGGGGAAAACCCAGTATTCTGAGTCCTGTGTGTCCATCTCTGAAGTTACCACCTGGCCGGTTACAAAAATGGGACTTGTTGTTAATAGGAAAACGATCAAAGGGCTGGTATTTGTAGCAACCTGAATGGTTCCCCTCAACATCACAAACAGGAGAATGAACAGAAACATGATGACACTGCTCAAAGGGTTTAAATGATGACTGCCAGCATTAAGGACACTCAGCGTCTGGAGTCCCTTGCTGCCATCCCTGAGGGTGCCTGTTAATGTTATTAATAGGAAAAAGATCATAATAGTGGTATTTTCTTCCCCAGAAAAGGTGATGACCTGAACTATTTGGAGAGTCGTGCATCCTGAAATAAGACAGAATGAAGGGAAGAAAGACGCTGCTCATAGTGGGGTCAGTGATGACCACCAACCAGGAGGGCACAGCATTGGGAGTCCTATGCAGCTGTCTCTGAGGTTGCCACCTGATTGGCAACATACTGTAAATGGGACTTGTTGCCAATGTCATTAATAGGAAGGGGGTCATAAATGTGAAATTTTTTCCCAAATAATTACAACCTGAATGATTTGGAGAACTCAAGACATGCATCCAAAACTAAAAGCAGAAAAAAGGGAACCAAGACACTGCATATAGACGGTCAATGGCAACCACCAACCAGGAGGACATTCAGCATCATGGGCCCTGTGTGTTCATCTGGGGTTGCCACCTGGCAGGTAAAAAAATGGTACTTGTTGCTCATGTTTTTAATAGAAAAAAGATAAGGTTGGCATTAGTAGCAACTTTAACTTTTGGCCTCAACCTCCCAAACTAAAGGCAGAACAAAGAGGAAGCAAGCCACAACTCATAGGGGGTCAATGATGACCACCAACCAGGAGGGCATACAGCATCCAGAGTCCTGTGCGGCCATCTCTAAAGTTGCCACCCAGCTGGTGTTAAAAATGTGACTTGGTGTCAATGTTATTAACAGAAAGGAGCTCATAAGGGTGTTTTTTTCCCCAGAAAATATGAAATCCTGAATGGTTTGGAGAACTCATGATATGCATCCCAAACTAAAGGCAGCATGAAGGGACAAAAGATGCTGCTCATATGGGGGTCAACGTTGATCGCCAACCAGGAGGACATACAACATCTGGAGTCTCGCACAGCTGTCTTTGAGGTTGCCACCTGGTCGGTATAAAAAGATGGGACTTGTTGCCAACATCATTAATAGGAAAGAACTTATAAGGGTGGTATTTTATCCCATAAAAGTTGACGACCTGAATGGAGAACTCAGGATGTTCATCCCAAACTAAAGGCAGAATGAAAATAAACAGCATGCTGCTCATAGAGGGGGACGACAGGGACCACCAGCCAGGAGGACACTCAGCATCCGGAGCCCTGTGCTGCTAATTTGATGTTGCCACATGGTCAGTAACATATATGGGACTTGTTGCCAATGTTATTAATAGGAAAGAGATCATAAGGCAGGCAATTGTAGAAACTTGAACATACCAAACTAAAGGCAAAATCAAGGGAAGCAAGATTCTGCTCATGGGGGGTCAATGACGACCATCAATCAGGAGGTCATAGTTATGTGCCTTCATCTCTGAGGTTGTCACTTGGCCAGTAACATAAATGGGACTTGTTGCCAATATTAAATAATAAGAGAGAGAAGTAGGATACTGCTCATTGAGGGGTCAATGATAATGGCCCAACAGGAGGAGATAGTTTCATGCAGCTGTCTCTGAGGTTGCCACCTGGCTGGTATAGAAAATGTAACTTTTTGCCAATGTTATTAAAAGAAAAGAGATCATAAGGCTGGCATTTGTGGAAACCTAAACATCCCGAACTAAAGGAAAAACGAAGGGAAGCAAGACTCAGTGTCAGGTGCGTACTTACCGAGGCCGAAATGCCGAGAGTGGTTCACCCTTGCAACTGAGCGCAGTCCGCCCCCTGGAGGTGAGACAGGGGGTGAATGGCACAAAGAGGCACAGGCTACCCAACCAGAGGACCAGAGGATCAGAGGGCCAGGACTGAAGAGGGAGCCAGGTGCTGGGGTCCGGGAGGCACTGGGAGGTTCCAGAACACTGGTGCAGGTACAGGACTGAAGACGGGCAGGTCCGGGTCACAGGCAGATATTCAGGGCAGGAGACAGCAGGCAAATCCGGGTCACAAGCAGAGGTTCCAGGGGCCAGAGGCAAGCAAGCGGTAAGTCCAGTATACAGTCCAAAGGTCAAGGGCAAGAGAAGGCAGCAAGGTCAAAAGGCAAATCCGGGTCAAAAACAGGTAATCAGGCAAACAGGATACAGGAAGCAGGAACAGAGCTTTGGCAGGAAGCTGAAGACAAGCCAGCGCTGGACTAATCTGAACCACTTCCTTAAATAGGACCTGTAAGTGGTCATGTGACGCTGTCACGCACTGGGACGCTCAAGCGTGCGCTAGTGCGCATGTGCGTACGTCGGAGCGCTGAGCCGCGAGTGCGCATGCGCCGGAGTGCCGTTCCGCCGCGCATGCGCACAGGCAATCGACGCGCAGCGCTCACTTGTAAATTGTCCTGACATTGCCCTCCCCCGAGGGGCGGCCTCCGGACGCCCAAGCTAGCCATCAGTTCAGGATGTTCCGTCTGGAAAGCTCGGATTAAGCGTGGAGCATGCAGATTTCCTGAGGGTTCCCAAGAGTTCTCTTCTGACGGGTAACCCTCCCATTTGACCAGGTATTGGAGTTGCCTCCCCCTTTTCCTGCAACTTAAAATTTTTTCCACCACAAATTCTGTTTCGCCGTCCACCAGTACTGGAGGAGGTGGTGGTTCAGATCTTCCTGGAAAAGGACTAGGAGTGACAGGCTTCAGGAGGGAAGCGTGGAACACCGGGTGTATCCTGTACGAGTCTGGTAAGGAAAGCTCAAAAGCTACAGGATTAATCTTCCGTTTGATCTTGAAAGGACCAATAAACTTTGGTCCTAATTTACGTGTGGGTATGGCTAATTTGAGATTGATGGAGGACAACCATACCTCGTCCCCTATCTTGAAGTCCGGATTTTCCTTCCTCCCCCGGTTGAAATGTTTCTCATACCCTTCTTGGGTCTTCTGCATGGTCTCTTGAATTCTCCGGAAGTTCTGCTGCAAAAAATTAACTCGGTCTTGGACCGCAGGAACAGGAGTTTCAGGCAGAGATCCTGGCAGGAAGGAGGGATGGAACCCAAAGTTGGCCCAAAAAGGGGTTTGGTTGGTGGCAGTATGGACCGCATTGTTGTAGGCGAACTCCGCATAGGGTAGGAGACTAGACCATTCATCCTGGGAATCCGAACAGAAACAGCGGAGGTATTGCTCTAGAGATTGATTTGTCCTCTCCGTCTGGCCATTGCTCTGAGGGTGATAGGCCGAAGAGAGGCATATCTTGATTTCGAGGGTTTTACATAATTCTTGCCAAAACTTGGAGGTGAACTGAGACCCTCTATCAGAAGTGACACTCGTAGGTATCCCGTGGAGTCGAACAATCTCTTTAAAGAATATGTCAGCTGTAGCAGAAGCGGAAGGAGTCCCAATCATTGGGAGGAAGTGTGCCATCTTTGACAAGCGGTCGACCACGACCAAGATGGTGGTGTATCCCTCTGAAGCGGGTAATTCTACAATGAAGTCCATTGATATGTCCGCCCATGGGCGCTTCGGGATGGACAAGGGTTTCAGCAGGCCCCAGGCTTTAGAACTAGTTCCTTTGTTGCGTTGACAAATGATACAAGAGGTGACATAATTCCTGCAATCTTGTCTCCACCCAGGCCACCAAAAAGAGCGAGAAATTAAGTTAGACGTCTTGTGAACCCCAAAATGTCCCGCAAGCTTGTGATCATGTAGAGTCTTGAGCGTTAAAGGTCTTGTTTCTGTGGGGACAAAGACCTTCCCACGTACCCAGAGTAGTCCATCGTGTTCCTCCATTGAGGGAATCCCATGGTCGGTGGGGTGCCTTGATGCCGCCCTGATGGCGGAGACTAAATCAGGTTGCAGAAGGAGGGACAGGAAGTTCTGTGGCGAAAGGATAGTGTTGGGTTCAGATTCCTGGGGTGTCTCGTGAAACATTCTAGAGAGAGCGTCTGCCTTTCCATTTTTTGAGCCTGGTCTGTAAGAAATATGAAAATTAAATCTTGCAAAAAAGAGAGCCCAACGGGCTTGTCTGGGCTTTAAGCGTTTGGCTGTCCTTAGATACTCCAGGTTTCTGTGGTCTGTCCAGATCATGACAGGATGGGAAGCCCCCTCCAGGAGATACCTCCACTCCTCCAGAGCAAACTTAATGGCCAGTAGCTCTCTGTCTCCCACATCGTAGTTCCTCTCTGGAGGACTTAACTTACGTGATGCAAAAGCCACAGGGTGTAACAGGGCCTTGGGACCCAATCTCTGGGATAATATAGCTCCAGTAGCCGTCTCTGATGCATCCACCTCCAGCACAAATGGAAGGGTTGGATCTGCATGCATCAGGATGGGAGCGGACGAAAACAATTTTTTCAAAGTATCAAAAGCCTCTTGTGCTTCCGGGGACCAATGGAATTGAGTACCTTGGTGAGTCAACTTGGTGATGGGTGCCACTATGGAGGAGAAGCCGACAATGAACCTTCGATAGAAGTTTGCGAACCCGATGAATCGCTGTACCCCTTTCTTGTTCACTGGGGCTGGCCACTCCAGTACGGCCTTGACCTTTTGTGGGTCCATGGAGACCCCACCTGTAGAAATGATGAACCCCAAGAATTGCACCGTGGATTTCTCGAATTCGCACTTCTCTGCCTTGAGGTACAATCTGTGGCTGCGGAGGATGGTGAGTACTTGTTTCACATGTACCCGGTGGAGTTCAAGGGAGTCCGAAAAGATAAGGATGTCGTCTAGGTAAACGACAAGGAAGTCGTCAAGGTGTTTACGAAAAATGTCATTTACCAGGTGCTGGAAGGTTGCTGGGGCGTTACAAAGCCCAAAGGGCATTACCAAATATTCGTAATGCCCGAATCTGGATCTGAAGGCTGTTTTCCATTCATCTCCTGCCCTGATTCGGATGAGGTTGTAGGCCCCGCGAAGATCCAATTTAGAGAAGACTCTAGCAGACCTGAAACGTTGAAAAAGCTCTGGGATCAGAGGCAGGGGATACCGGTTCTTAATGGTGATTTTATTTAGTTCTCTGTAATCAATGCAAGGTCGGAGGGAGCCGTCTCTCTTTCCCACAAAAAAGATGCCCGCTCCGGCGGGTGACGAGGAGGGGCAGATGAACCCCTTCTCCAGGTTCTCGTCAATATAGGCCTTGAGGACCTTGAGTTCTACTTCGGACAGGGGAAAAATGCGGCCAAAAGGAATCGGTGAACCCGGAAGGAGATCGATGGGACAATCATATGTCCGATGAGGCGGTAAGCGATCTGCCTGTTGTTTGTCAAAGATGTCTTGGAATTCCAAGTAAACTGGTGGTACATGAAGAAGATTATCTGGTGATGATGAAATGGTGGAGCAAGTAGCCACAGCCTGGGTAAAGCAATGCTGGATACAGTGAGGCGACGGGAAAGAGACCTCCCTCTTACCCCAGTTAATTTGAGGTTCGTGGATCCGTAACCATGGGAGCCCCAAGATGATGGGGAACATTGGAGATGGGATAATGTCAAATTGGATAAATTCCTGGTGACCCGAATCGGTAGTGACACAGATGGGTTGGGTCTCATGGGTGATGAATCCAGAGCGAGGAAGAGAGCCGTCAGCCAAATGTACCTGGAGATTTTGTTTCTTCGGAACGAGGGGCAAGTGCATCTTGGTAGCAAATGCCGCGTCAAGGAAGCAGCTGCAGGCTCCGGAGTCAATTATGGCTGATAGCCGGGTTTCCTTTTCCGGTAGCTGTAAGGAGACAAAGAGGGCGACATAAGTCTGGGAGAACCCGGAAGATTGAAAGTTCATTATAAATTGTTGGTAGGACTTACTCGGTCTTACGGGACAGTTGCTGAGAAAATGACCCGAAGCCCCACAGTACAGGCAAAGATTGGACCGGCGTCTGCAGAGTCGTTCTTCTGGCGTGAGGGGAGCACGAACTAGGCCCAACTGCATGGGTTCCGTCTCCTGGGATTCTACTGCTGGAGCTGAGGTGGTGGGTGACGGCAAGGTAGGTTTAGAAGAGGTCCAATAAGTACGGGGAGACTGAAGACGCTCGGAACGCCTTTCACGCATGCGGCGGTCCAGCTTGGTGGCAGCTTGGATCAAGTCTTCCAGTGAGTCAGGGGTCTCGGATCTTGCCAACTCATCTTTCAAAGTCTCAGACAACCCCTGGCGATACTGGTATTTAAGAGCCGGTTCGTTCCACCCGGTATCAGCTGACCACTTCCGAAATTCGACAGTGTAATCCTCCACCGGTCTACGTCCCTGAAGTAAATTATGTAGCGTGGCCTCAGCTGTAGCCACACGTTGCGGGTCATCATACAATTGCGCCATACTCTCAAAGAAAGTCTCTACTGCATTGAGTGCTGGGCTTCTCTGCTCCATTAGGCTATGGGCCCATGCCTGTGGCTCCTCAGCCAGGAGCGAGATAATGAAACCCACCTTTACTACTTCAGAGGCGAAAGTCCTGGGTTGAAGCGCAAGGTAGAGCGAGCAGGCATTCTTGAAAGCCCGGAACTTCTTGCGGTCACCCGTGAACCGGTCAGGGGTAGGAACTCTGGGTTCAGGAGATGCCATGATCACAGTGGGGTTTGCTGATCCAGGGGGAGCGGATAATCCACTGGTGGCGGTAGGGCCCGCTAAGGTGGGTGCAGTTGACCCCGAAAGCTGCTGCAGGCGACTGTCCACTTGGGTGTAACCCTCTTGTAGTTTTTGTACAGCTTCAGTTAATGCTGAGACTTGTTGGCACAAAGCCTCAAGGGGTGAACGCACTCTGTCGGCCTCAGACATGGCTGGCTTGTACTGTCAGGTGCGTACTTACCGAGGCCGAAATGCCGAGAGTGGTTCACCCTTGCAACTGAGCGCAGTCCGCCCCCTGGAGGTGAGACAGGGGGTGAATGGCACAAAGAGGCACAGGCTACCCAACCAGAGGACCAGAGGATCAGAGGGCCAGGACTGAAGAGGGAGCCAGGTGCTGGGGTCCGGGAGGCACTGGGAGGTTCCAAAACACTGGTGCAGGTACAGGACTGAAGACGGGCAGGTCCGGGTCACAGGCAGATATTCAGGGCAGGAGACAGCAGGCAAATCCGGGTCACAAGCAGAGGTTCCAGGGGCCAGAGGCAAGCAAGCGGTAAGTCCAGTATACAGTCCAAAGGTCAAGGGCAAGAGAAGGCAGCAAGGTCAAAAGGCAAATCCGGGTCAAAAACAGGTAATCAGGCAAACAGGATACAGGAAGCAGGAACAGAGCTTTGGCAGGAAGCTGAAGACAAGCCAGCGCTGGACTAATCTGAACCACTTCCTTAAATAGGACCTGTAAGTGGTCATGTGACGCTGTCACGCACTGGGACGCTCAAGCGTGCGCTAGTGCGCATGTGCGTACGTCGGAGCGCTGAGCCGCGAGTGCGCATGCGCCGGAGTGCCGTTCCGCCGCGCATGCGCACAGGCAATCGACGCGCAGCACTCACTTGTAAATTGTCCTGACACTCAGCTCAGGGTGGGTGTCAATGGCGACCACTAAAAAGGAGGTCATAGTCCTGTGCCTCCATCTCTGAGGTTGTCCCCTGGCCGGTAACATAAATGGGACTTGTTGCCAATGTTATAAATAGGAAAGAGATCATAGGGCCGTAATTTGAAGATCCCAAACTAAAGATGGAAAGGAAGAGAAGGCGTTTTGATGACCAACCAGGAGGACCCAGTCTTATGCAACTGTCTCTAAGCTTGCAACCTAGCCAGTATAAAACATAGAACTCGTTGCCAAAATTATTTAAAGAAAAGAGCTCATAGGGCCGGTATTTGTAGAATCCTGAACTAGCTACTATACTAAAGGCAGAGTGAAGGGAAGGAAGATGCTGCTCATGGGGGGAGTCAATGACGAACACCAACCAAAAGGTCATGGTCATGTGTCAACATCTTTGAGGTTATCACCTGGCTGGTAACATAATAGGGACTTGTTGCCAATATTATTAATAAGAAAGAGCTAATAAGGCTGACATTTGAAGATCCCAAACTAAAGGCAGAAAGAAGGGAATTATGAAGCTGCTCACTGAGGGGTCAATGGTGAGACTAACCAGGAGGCCATCTCTGCGTTTGTCACCTGGCCAGTATATGAAAAAAATAGAACTTATTATTAAAATAAAAGAGATCATAAGGAAACTTGAACATCCTAAACTAAAGGCAAAATGAAAGGAAAACAAGACTCTGCTTATAAGGGGGGGGGGGGGGGTCAACAACAACCACCATCCAGGAGGTTATAGCCCTGTGCCTCCATCTCTGAGGTTGTCACCTGACCGGTAACATATATGGGACTTGTTGCCAATATTAACAGGAAAGGGATCGTAGGGCGATGACCAACCAGGAGGACCCAGTCCCATCCATCCATCTCTAAAGTTGCCACCTGGCCGGTATAAAAAAAAAAAAATAGAACATAGAACTTGTTGCCAATGTTATTAAAAGAAAAGAGATTATAATGCCGGTATCTGTAGAAGCTTGAACATCCTGAACTAAAGGCAAAGCCAAGGGAAGCAAAATGCTGCTCATGAGAGGGGGGGGTCATTGATGACCACCAACTGGGGGTCATAGTCCTGTGCCACTGTCTCTGAGGTTGTCACCTGGCCGGTGTAAAAAATGAGACTTGTTGCCAATGTTATTAAAAGAAAAGAGATCATAAGGCCCATATTTGTAGAAACTTGAACATCCTGAACTAAAAGCAGAGCGAAGGGAAGCAGGAGGCTGCTCATGGGAGGGGAGTCAATGACAACATCCAACCAGGAGGTCAAAGGCCTGTTCCCCTGTCGGTTACATAAAGGGGACTTCTTGCCAATGTTATTAATATGAAAAAGCTAATAAGGCTGACATTTGAACATCCCAATCTAGCGACAGAAGGAAGGGAAGTAGAATGATGCTCACTGAGGGACCAATGATGACAACAACCAGGAGGCCATCTCTGAGATTGCCACCTGGCCGGTATAAAAAATAGAACTTGTTGCCAATGTTAGTAAAAGAGATCATAAAGAAAACGGAACATCCCAAACTAAAGGAAAAACTCATGGGGGGGGGGGGGGGGGGGGGGGTCAATGATGACTCTCTGAGGTTGTCACCTGGCCGGGGTAAAAAATATGACTTGTTGCCGATATTATTAGGAAAGAGACCACAGGGCCGGAATGTGAAGATCCTAAACCGAAGGCAGAACGAAGGGAAGTAGCATACAGCTCATTGAGGGATGATGACCCACCAGGAGGACCCAGTCCATGAGGTGGCCACCTGGCCAGCATAAAAATTATGACTTGTTGCCAATGTTAATAATAAGAAAGAGCTCACAGGGCCAAAATTTGAAGATCCGAAACTAAAGGCAGAGCGAAGGGAAGCAAGACGCTGCTCATGGGAGGGCTGTTACTGACGACCACCAACCGGGGGTCATAGTCCTGTGCCTCCGTCTCTGGTGTTGTCACCTGGCTGGTGTAAAAATTGGGACTTGTTGCTGAGGTTACTAATAGGAAAGAAATCACAGGGCCAAAATTTGAAGATCCCAAACTAAAGTCAGAGCAAAAGGGAAGCAAGACGCTGCTCATGGGAGGGCTGCCACTGGTGACCACCAACTGGGGGTCATAGTCCTGTGCCTCCGTCTGTGTTGTCACCTGGCTGGTGTAAAAATTGGGACTTGCTGCTGATGTTATTAATAGGAAAGAGATCACAGGGCCGGAATTTTAAGATCCCAAACTAAAGGCAGGACGTAGGGAAGTAGGATACGGCTCATTGAGGGATGACGACCCACCAGGAGGACCCAGTCTCTGAGATGGCCACCTGGCTGGTAAAAAAAAATTGGGACTTGTTGCCGATGTTATTAATAGGAAAGAGATCACAGGGCTGGAATTTGAAGATCCCAAACTAAAGGCAGGACGTAGGGAAGTAGAATACAGCTCAATGAGGGATGACGACCGACCAGGAGGACCCAGTCCTTGAGGATGCCACCTGGCCGGTATAAAAATTGGGACTTGTTGCCAAAGTTATTAATAGGAAAGAGATCACATGGCTGGAATTTGAAGATCCCAAACTAATAGCATGACGTAGAGAAGTAGGATACGGCTCATTGAGGGATGACAATCCATCAAGAGGACCCAGTCCCTGAGGTGGCCACCTGGTTGGTATAAAAATTGGGACTTGTTGCCGATGTTATTAATAGGAAAGAGATCACAGGGCTGGAATTTGAAGATCCCAAACTAAAGGCAGGACGTAGGGAAGTAGGATACGGCTCAATGAGGGATGACGACCCACCAGGAGGACCCAGTTCTGTGTGCAGCTGCCTCTGAGAAATGCCACCTGGCCGGGGTAAAAATTGGGACTTGTTGCTGATGTTATTAATAGGCAAGAGATCACATGGCTGGAATTTGAAGATCCCAAACTAAAGGTAGAATGGTGACGATACGGCAAGCGAAGGGTAAGGGGGGAGGGGGGTCGGTGATGAGCGATAACCGGTGGTGGTTGGGGGGGGGGGGGCCTTCGGAGTCTCTAAAATACGGTGGTAGTGCGGAGAGAAGAGAAGAGAGGAGGGGGGGGGGGTGAATCTCTTCTATATCCCCCCCCCCCTCTTCTTTTACTCCACTCCCACCTCCTCCTCATCCTCCTCCTCCACTCCCAGCCTCACAGCTAGCCGATGCCTGCCTCCAGCACACACTGAGCCAGGGGAAGCTCACACACTACTCTCTCTGCTGCTGCCGCCCTGCAATTGCTACTACTGCCGGCGATCTCTGGGGGGAGTGCCCGGCACACAGCCCACCAGGAGCCCCGCACATCTCCTCCGACTGACTGAGAAGTTTTTTTGGAAGTGGGGGGGGGACTTGTCCCGCTTTGCTCCCCCCCTATTGTTTGTGCCGGAGCCTGGCACCAATCACACCGGCAGGAGGGAGCTGAGGAGGCGGAGCCCCGGCGCCACACTCTCACACACCGCGCCCCCCTCCCCTTTTACCCCGTCCAAAGCCGTAAGTAACCACGCCCACCCCGCGAGCCGTACACGAGTGACGGGCAAGGAGGAGGGGCCGGAGCGCCGCCACTGCCGAGCCCAATTCAGCCCAAAACAGCACTACTCGGGTCTGGGATTGGGCACCCCGAATAGTGCTGTTTTTGCGGCTTTCGGGCTCCGCTTCTCCCCTTCTTCTTCTTCGCCGCTTTTTTTTGTTTTTTATTATTAGTGTTATTATTATTATTCCTCCTGCCAGTGGTTTGTTTTTGTTTTTTTTTTTGTTTTTTCCCTCCCTCTTTTCCTCTCCTGTTGTTAACCCTTTCGTGATGCGCAGGCCTAGTGGTGACTGCTCCCCATGTTCCTAGGTGTCACTGTCCTTTCCTAAAATGAATCACCAACAGCGAATGGCTGCCTTAGGGACGGACAAAGAGCTGAGTGATTTACTGGATTTCAGTGCGGTAAGAGAAAGCCACAGTGGACATTGACCAAAAAAAAAAAAAAACTCTAAAGACCCCCCCACCACCCCCCCCCCCCATCCAAATTTAGCAGAGCTAAAAAAAAAAATGAATAAAACATAAACTCTTACCTGAGTAGTTGCAGTTGGATGCCCATGGTAAATATGCCCACTTTTGCTAGTATTTTATTTATTTTTTTCATTTTTTTTTTTTTTTTATATTTCATTTTACATTTATCCTATTTTATTTTAATTCATTTTTTTTTTTTTTATGATAATGTTACTAAACACTCTCCGTTGTCCTATTATTTAATATTTTGAACTTGGTGTTGTCTTATTTTTAATATTTTTACTCCAATTTCATTTTCTTTTTAACTTCCTTATTTTTTTAATACTTTTTTTTATTTTATATGCATGTTAACTTTTTTTTAACTTCTTGTTGTTATTATTATTATTACTTTTTTACTCTTTGCATTTTATTTTTTAATTCTATTTTTTTTTAACTTTGTGTTGTCTCATTTTTGTTTATAGTATATTTTATTTTGT
>CM053026.1:57732914-57952914 GCA_028564925.1 Lithobates sylvaticus | reverse complement strand
GACATTTCACTGGCCCAAGTATGTACACAAAAAAAATATATTTGATTTTTTACTAGTTCTCAAATGTAGGCTGTTTTTATTTTATTTTTTTGTGTTTTGTTGTGGTGGCAGATACGTTGTAAGAACTGGAAGTCATGGTTGGCGTTCTGTGCCTGCTGCTGCTTTATGTGTCAAGGTGTGCTGGAAGAGGCTTGGTACAATCTATCACTTTCATCACTTTTGCTGGGTGATGCTGATTTTATTTTTTTGTTTCCTGTAACATTTTGGGTTGTGCAAATTTGGATTCATTTTTTTGTTTGGCGGATATTGACAGCCGGTAGAAGAAGACGTCAGTGATCAGGACTTATGTCAGTGAATCTTGGCACAGCCGCGCGCACGGTTACAATTCCAGTGCCAAAGACACCTAAATAGCTGGCTGTGATCTACTATAGGACACGTTAGAGTTTTGGCAAGAGCCACGCACATATAGCATTTCTTTGTTTCCAAAAATACGTAATCATGACCCCCGTCTTTTTTTTTTTTTTTTTTTTGGTGCATAGATTTTGGATGTAACACATGAAAGCACAGACCCCCCCCTCTCCCCCCATCTTTCTCTAGTTTAATAGCTGCAATGTTTTAGCCTGGCTGGCATTGCCCATGCCCTGTAGATAGATGAATAGGATGACCATCATTTGAAATTATGGGTTCAAATGTCACCGATGAAGAGGGAGGGGGGGGGGGGGCATATGGCTTACCTGTTTCCAATTTCAAACTTGGTAAAAGCCAAAGTGCCTTTGCAGATATGTTATTTTATACAGTGCAACATCCATCTCTTATTTAAATATCAGGGCACTGTAATGTTTGGGGAAATTTAGTATTTTAACTAGCTGGGTCATGTATTTAAATATACAGATTTGTTTGAAATATAAAAATATATTTAAATTAAATCATGTATGTATATGTGTGTATGTATATATATATATATATATATATTTATATATATCTACATAGTATTTATATATATATTTTATTTTATTTTTATTTGAGATATATATATATATATATATATATATATATATATATATATATATATATATATATATTTATATATATATTATATCTTTATTTGTTTTATTTTTTTAATTTGAGATATAAATTACATATACATATATATATACATGATTTCATTTAATAATTTAAATATATTTTTACAGTTATATTATTCCTATTACCTGTCATTTAAGGTGTATGTACGTGTATGTATACAGTGTGTGTGTATATAACTGTATATATATATAAACTGTAAATATAATAAAATATATTTAAATTAAATATGTGTATATATATTTATATATATATATTATATATAATATACATATATATATATATATATATATATATATATATATATATATATATATATATATATATATATATATACATGATTTAATTTAATTATTTTTACAGTTATATTATTCCTATTACCTGTCATTTAAGGTGTATGTACGTGTATGTATACAGTGTGTGTGTATATATATATATATATATATATATATATATATATATATATATATATATATATAGGCACATTCATTTACATACATATGTTTCTATTGCTTCTATTACTAGTCATTTGGTATAATAATATCGGTGTTAGATGCTTTTTTTAAAAAAAATTAAGGTTGTTTTTTTATTTATTTTTTTATGTATATGGCTTTGTACATATCATGTTTCTGTGCTTATATAAATGATTGGAGAGTTAGTTTTTGTTTGTGAATTTTTGTCCATTTGGGGAACAATATGCCGACACATTTATAAACGATATACATGGATATCTCTAGGTGTAGGTATTTATGTGTATTAGGGGAACGGAGTGTTTTGTATGGTTGACTTCAGTTTTTAGACTTAATAAAGTTGTCTGATATTTGGAGTTATTGGATATTTATTCTTTTTTTTTTCTTCTTTGTTTTATTTTTTTTTCCTGTATGTGTCCGTGACGTTTGGTGGCCTCTGGCCCTGTCTGCAGTGTGGTCTCTAGCAATGGTTGATGCTCTGAATCTTGATTGGTGTCGTGAATCTTGGCGTAAAGATTTTCTTCTAGATAAAGAGGCTGAATCATGTTCGCTGACATATGTAGAAAACAAAAAAACAAAAAAAAAAACAAAACAAAGTGTAATAGGTTTTTATAAAGTGCCTACGTAAGTTTCTCTACCTCTGCGAGATAATAAGGCATTGAAATGTGTGCCCAAATGCTGGGCGTTTAAGCCTGTCATTTCCCACGTGTTAATTGATAGGTGAACGCAGCCATCCTTCAGCCTTTCTCTTATGGGGCAGGTGCAGTGGATGCAGTACACAGCGATATCACTCCATCAGCTGTACGTGTGGGAAAATCAGCCAAGAGCAGATGTCATCTTTATGTACTGCTTTCATGCCGCTTGTCTTTTGGGTATCTTTTTATTTTTTTTCTTGTTGATTTTTTTATTTTTTTTCCCCCCGAATTTGTGTTTTCTGAGAAATGCTACAACCTAGCTCCCCCCGATAACAGGCTTTGCAGCACCCGGTCGTTCCTCAAATAGAAGCTCCGTTATTTTATTCATTGATATGGCGCCAACAGATTCCGCCGCTCTTTGTAGACTAGATAGACCTGCTTATAGTCCTTAGTCACTAGAGATGATTTGGGTGGAAGCCAATGAACCTACCCGTATGGGGGGGGATCGGAGCTGGCACACCACCCCCCCCCCCCCCGTGATAATAATGGGAACTGAACTATGGATCCCAGCACTACAAGGCCATGGTTGTTACCCTTGAGCCAAAATGCCGTCTAGTTTCGAAAAATTCTACACTAGTGTGTCCTACATGACTGAGATGCTAGTGGCCCTCAAGTTGTCACAGAACTACAATTCCCAGCATGCCCTGCAATAGCTGGAGGGCACAGGTTGCTCAGGTCTTGGCGTGGTGGCCTCTGCACCTCTTCCTGGCCATCTTTGTAAGGGGGGGAAAGCTTCTGCGGAGAGGAATGTAACTTGAGCTTTAGTCTTGACATTCCCAGGGAACATTTTTCACATGAAAGGCCTTCTTTTTTTTTTTTTTTTTTTTCCAGCCTTGTAAAGAAACAGCAGTTTGTGTTTGATGTCTGCAGGTGTTCAACAATCCAGCTATGCTGAGGAATTATTTCACCTAAAAAACCTTCCACTCTTGCTTTTTGCTTTTTCTTTTTTTTTCCAAAGACACACATGTTGTTGATCTAAACTCTCAAGGTACATTTCCACAGGCCTCTAGAGCGGCTATCACTCCTCGGCTTTTGTTGTGCCATTCCTCACGGTTCGCAGGCTTTGTTCTATGGTAAAAAGAACACATAAAAAAAGTAAAAATAAACAAACAAATAAAGCAATTGCTATTCTATTTTGTTTCCAGTTTTTTTCTTTTTTTGTGTTTAGGTTTTGATGCTTATTTTGCTTTCTTCTACCAACAGATTTGATGCTAGAAAATATTTAGCAGTTTTTAAAAAATGGCGAAGTCTAGGTTGTGAGCGAGCCACGGTTCGTTATGTACCTTACTTCAGAAGAATGGCAATTTCTATTTACTTTTTGGTGGGGTGGGGGCGCATTTTGTCTGATGTTTGAGTCTTTTGTGATATCTATTTTTAGTCCTTTTGTAGTAATCAAACAGTGCACTGCCTGATGTTAACGTATATAATGAAATGTATGGCTCTATGTGTGTTCTGTAAAGGATAAGCATTGGCTGGCCATACATTGGACCATTTTCTTGTACATTTTTTTTTGTATATATATATATATATATATATATATATATATATATATATATAAAATATACTTATGTATAATTTTTTTTGATATATATATGTATATATATATATTATGAGGTCAAAACTTTCAATCAGGCAGGCTCTTGCACTACATAGTTGAAGGTAAATCTAAAGGAAGTTGAATAAAAAAATTGTATAATGTATGGCCAGCTTTATTCATGTGTGCGTAGATTGTAAGCTCCCTCAGGGCAGTGACTGATGTAAAGCACTACATTTTCAGCGCTATATAAATAGCTGCAATACATAATATATTTATATATAATAATAATAATAATAAAAAAAAAATATATATATATATATATATATATATATATATATATATATATCATAAAAATAATATTTATATATATTTATAACAATTTCATAAAATATATATAAATATAAATAATAATATATATAAATATGTATAAGTTTAAGTTTTTTTAATGAAAATTGTTATAAAAATATTACTTTTTATGTAAGGTGCAACGGAAGCCAACATCTTTGTAAAGTATAAAATAAATCAAAATTTAGATGGGATGAGGCAAATTGGCTTTAATTTATAAGACAGATCATATTGTTTTACTTGAGAAAAAAAATAGGGTTGTGTGTGACAAAAAACATATAATTTGTAAAGATCAAAGCTAATCATATTTTTTATTAAATTTACTATCAATATAAAAGGTATCATTTTAACTAAGAATATTTGTAAATTTAATCTATCTATTCATCGTATTTATCTATCTATCTATCTATGTGTTGTTGCTTTAGACAAACTAAAAACAGACTTAAAACTATTTTTGTCATATAATTTATGGTGTGTGTGTATATGTGTATATAGAGATGGTAGGTCTGTACCTCTATACAGACCTGGAACTTGAATGTAAACAATGTAGTAGCCTGTGGGTACCATTGTGGGTGCATTTATTTTTTTCAAAAGGTAGATTATAACTATAATTTATATATATATATATATAAAAGGTTTTTATCTACATGCTGTATAGGAAAAGGTTTATATTATTATTATTGTTATTATACAAGTTTATATAGCGCCAACACTTTGCGTGGCGCTTTACAACACAAGGGCAGACAGTACAGTTACAATATAATACAATACAGGAGGAATCAGAGGGCTCTGCTCGTTAGAGCTTACAATCTAGAACTCTGCTGTATAGATAGGTATAGGTTTTCTGAGAAGCAAATTGATATGCAGTGAGAGACGTGAGAGTTTATTTTCCATGTCTGGATCTACTGCTAAGGGAGACCTATGACTCTCTATGCACCTCAAGGTTTATATCAGCCCTGTACTTGTGTACGATATTATAAGTTCTAATATGAATGCAGTTCCTTTTCAATACATACGATAATGTGAGTGGCTTAAGGTTGTTTTCTTGTTATAGGCCCTCTACGAGAGATGTTGGGATAAATAAAAAAATATATAAGAAATTTTAGATGTTGGATAAAATAGGTAACATGGAATTCTGGAAAGGCCTTTACAAAAGGTGCAAGGTGTTTAAGGTTCCAAAATGTTAATTACAAAACCCATGTTATTCAGTTTCATAACAGCCTCGGGGCAATATGTTAGGATTTCAGAAATTTTTAGAAAAGAAAATGTTGAAGGTAGAGATGGCATAGGTGCGAGTGACATTTCTGAACACGCAGCTGACCAGTAACCCATAGAAGGAAAAATAGTGACCTGGAAAACATAGACAACTAATATGGAGTATATACATTTCTGTACAGCTCTGAATACGTTTATATACACAGATGTAAATTTAATTATTACCTATTTCACATAAGGTAACCTTTTATGTTAAAGCAAACCAGTAGTGAAATTTAGGGTTAGCAATCTGCAGCTTGTATGCAGAAGCAGGCACCTGCCTGCCTCTAGTTAAATTTTTTCTTCTTCATTATCGCAGGGGCCACAGATTTCAGGGACTGCCCTCATGTAACTGACTGGATCTACAGAATCCAGGGAGCGCCCTCATTTAAATAATGACTGGAGCCCCAAAATGCAGGGAGCACCCTCATGTAAATAACGACTGGAGACCCAAAATGCAGGGAGCACCTTCATGTAAAAATGACTGGAGGCCCAGAATCCAGGAACTGCCCTCATGTAAATACTGACTGGAGCTACAGATTCAAGGGAGCGCCCTCATTTTAATAATGACTGGAGCCCCAAAATGCAGGGAGAACCCTCATGTAAATAGCGACTGGAGCCCCAAAATGCAGGGAGCACCTTCATGTAAAAATGACTGGAGGCCCAAAATCCAGGGAGCACCCTCATGTAAATAATTACTGGAACCCCAGATTTTAGGGAGTACCCTCATGTAAATAATGTCTGGAGCCCCAAAATGCAGGGAGCACCCTCATGTAAATCACAACTGGAGCCCCAAAAGGCAGGGAGCTCCCTCATGTAAAAAATGACTGGAGGCCCAGAATCCAGGGAGCACCCTCATGTAAATAATTACTGGAACCCCCGATTTCAGGGAGTACCCTCATATAAATAGTTTCTGGAACCCCAGAATCCAGGGATCACACTTGTGTAAATAATGAGTGCATCCCCAGAATCCAAGGAGCACCCTCATGTAAGAAAATGACTGGAGCCCCAGAATCCAGGGAGCACCACAATGTAAATAATGACTGGAGCCCCAGAATCCAGGGAGCACCCTCATGTAAATTATGACTGGAGGCCCAGAATCCAGGGAGCACCCTCATGTAAATACTGACTGGAGTTCCAGAATCTAGGGAATAATCTAATGTAAATACTGACCGGATCCCCACAATCTAGAGAGCAATGTCATGTAAATGCTGGCTTTGGCTAGAAAGACAGCACTTTGGCCTGTGCATCACTGAGCAATACTGTGAAGAGCGATGCCACTGAACAGTTGGGAGGCACAAAAGGAGACGGCCAAATGCACTGACTTCCTAGATGTAGACTATATTTGAATAGTAGAGGACTCCTAAGATTCTCCCAAGATGGTTTAGAGGAAGGCTGTTACTTCAGGTTTGGGGGGAGGACTGAAAGATCTTATTTCAGTTTATATTGAGGTTTGCAATAAGATTGGAAGAGTGTGGTAACTCCAGTATTTATACAGTAGAGGGTTGGAATACAAATGGAAGAATGAGCTAACTTCAGTATACATTTGAGGTTGGAGAAGAGTGGAAGACTGAGTTGTAAAAGGTTGGAGTAATGGTGAAACATTAAGCCAACTCACTATAATTATATATATACAGTGTAAAAAAGTGTTTGCCCCCTTCCTCATTTCCTGTTCCTTTGCAAGCGTTTGCGATAACGTGCAATGAGGCTTTTACAGCGTCCTGGAGGAATTTTGGCCCACTCATCTTTGCAGAATTGTCCTAATTCAGTTACATTAGAGGGTTTTCGAGCATGAACGGCCTTTTTAAGGTCATACCACAACATCTCAATAGGATTCAGGTCAGGACTTTGGCTAGGCCACTCCAAAGTCTTCATTTTGTTTTTCTTCAGCCATTCGGTGGTGGACTTGCTGGTGTGTTTAGGATCATTGTCCTGCTGCAGAACCCAAGTTCGTTTCAGCTTGAGTACACGAACAGATGGTTGGACATTCTCCTTCAGGATCTCTTGGTAGACAGCAGAATTCATAGTTCCTTTTATCACGCAAGTCTTCCAGGTCCTGAAGCAGCAAAACAGCCCCAGACCATCACACTACCACCACCATATTTTACTGTTGGTATAATGTTCTTTTTCTGAAATGCAGTGTTCCTTCTACGCCAGATATACTTGGACACACACCTTCCAAAGAGTTCCACTTTTGTCTCATCGGTCCACAGAATGTTGTCCCAAAAGTCTTGGGATCATCAAGATGTGTTGTGGAGAAATTGAGACGAGCTTTGATGTTCTTTTTGCTCAGCAGTGGTTTTCTCCTTGGAACTCTGCCATGCAGGCCATTTTTGCCCAGTCTTTTCCTGATGGTGGAGGCATGAACGCTGACCTTAACTGAGGCAAGTGAGGCCTGCAGTTCCTTGGACGTTGTTGTGGGGTCTTTTGTGACCTCTTGGATGAGTCGTCGCTGCGCTCTTGGGTAATTTTTGGCGGCCGGCCACTCCTGGGAAGGTTCACCACTGTTCCATGTCTTCGCCATTTGTGGATAATGGCTCTCACTGTGGTTCGCTGGATTCCCAAAGCTTTGGAAATGGCTTTATAACCCTTTCCAGACTGATAGATCTCAATTACTTTCTTTCTCAATTGTTCCTGAATTTCTTTGGGTCTCGGCATGATGTGTAGCTTTTAAGGATCTTCTGGTGGACCTTACTGTGTCAAGCAGCTCCTATTTAAGTGATGCCTTGATTGTGAACAGGTGTGGTAATAATCAGGCCTGGGTGTGGCTAGAGAAATTGAACTCAGGTGTGGACAACCACAGTTACAGTATGTTTTAACAAGGGGGCAATCACTTTTTCACACAGGGCCATGATGGTTTGGATTTTTTTCACCTTTAATAATAAACACCTTCATTTACAAATTGCATTTTGTGTTTACTTGTGTTGTCCTTGACTATTGTTTAAATTGGTTTGATGTTCCGAAACACTTAAGTGTGACAAACATGCAAAGGAACAGGAAATGAGGAAGGGGGCAAACACTTTTTTCACACCACTGTATATACAGTGTGTATGTGTGTATGTGTATATATATATATATATATATATATATATATATATATATATATATATATATATATATAATATGGAATTGGAGTGCCAGCATATATAGAGCATTGAAATAAAGGGTTTGAGTAAGCGTGAGCTAACCCCAGTATATATAGAGGGTTTGAGTGTGAGTGAGCTAACCCCAGTATATATAGAGGGTTTGAGTGTGAGTGAGCTAACCCCAGTATATATAGAGGGTTGGAGCGTGAGTGAGCTAACCCCAGTATATATAGAGGGTTTGAGTGTGAGTGAGCTAACCCCAGTATATATAGAGGGTTGAAGTGTGAGTGAACTAACTCCAGCATACATAGAATGTTGCAGCAAGGGCTTGTGTTACTCAACAAAACAGTTTGCTCTTAGGAGCTTACATTTAGGGTCGGTTCACACTGAGGCAGCATGACTTGCAGCGCGACTGCCTCAGGCGACCCGCATCTAACTTCAGTGGTGGCTTGCAAAATGACTTCTGTATAGAAGTCAATGCAAGTCACCTGAAGTCGCCCCAAAAGTAGTACAGGAACCTTTTTCTAAGTCGGAGCAACTTGTGACGTTCCTATTAGAACGGTTCCATTGTACAGAATGAAGCGTGGCTTGTCAGGCGGCTAAGTTGCCTGACAAGTTGCCCCAGTGTGAACCGACCCTTAGGATCAGTTTGAGACATTTAAAAGATCATTAATTGACAGGAGTTTATTGATAGTTGCATTTGGTCTGCACTTCACCTCCTTCTGATCTGCATTTGACCCCCTTCAAGGCTGCATCAACCTGTCCCAAGCTTATGTTGCATTTCTGTTGACTTGTAGGGGTAGCAAACCCCTTCTGATGTGAGCAAAGGTGGGCTAGAAGGACACTCTGAAAGGAGAGGAGGGAAGATTTGTCTCCTTTATTAACTTAATAAACTGATAAAATGTTTAAAGGAATATTGATGCAAGCCATAAACAGGTGCAAGCAGCCATAAAGTGGTCTATGTCAGTGTGATTTATTGACACTAGAAGCATGATGCTGCTAACCCTCTTAATAGATTATCCATTTGAAAAAAAATGGAAATGTACTTTGGAAAATGGGGCATTTCAGCTTGTAGTATATGGTGGGTGTCACAGGAGGAACAGGGGTGAGGCAGTGCTACCTGCATGGACAGCAGTGAATGGATGTGCAGAGAATAGAAGCTTATCTCATTCTGTTTGTATAAAAATTTTGGCACACTGGGAATGTGATCAGCAGCGAAAGGAAAGGTCAGAAACGAGGTAGAGCACTAATTTAGTATTGATCAACAATAATACATATGAACACTAAAGACCAGGCTGAGATTGTGTAATCCGAGTGTTGATTTTTGTAATCAGTCTTTAGCTATATGGATGAATAGGAACTGTATGTCCTCTCTGACTTCTTGGCCTGTTTTGGGTCAAATCAAATTCAAATTTTCCCCAAAGCATTGGGCTTTGGGGAAAACTCAGCTGACATCTGAAAATTGTTCTGAGCTAGGAAAGGGGGTGCAACGGGGGACACCTGCTTCAAGGTCTATGATATTAGGAAGCCTCCTGATTTTGTCACTAATTCAAATTACATAATGCAAAGAGTAAAGCACCTTTTTTCTTTCAGTGCCCTCTACTGTAATGTTTATTGAAGAACTGAACAGGGGCTTGTTATGGAAGCTTGTTGCATGAGATGGTTGGTCTTCTGTTAAGACATTGGGCTGTGGCCTCGTGACTTTTAGTTTTGTCTGTGGTATTGTGCACTGCTTTTTGGATGAAACCTTGGCATTCAAATTGACAAAGTACTTTGTGATACAAGTCCAGTTTGGGCATGGCTTGCAATGACTAGGCTATGAAGCATTTCTCTAGTTGGCAATAATGAATGTTTCCCGCAAGACTTCCTAACTTGTTGGATAGTTTTTTCATCCAGTGGTCCAGTCTGTTGATTTTCAATGAAGAAAAGAGAAAGATGAGTTAACCACACTTGCTACCCTATCCATTTGTCAGACAAGTCTTACTGAAGATCTCAGTGGGCCCATAGAAGGATGAGGGTGGCCGATACTGTATCTCACTGCTTGTCGTGTTTTGGGAGAAATCAGGCATCACTCTTTTCCAGCCTATGGCTTTTCGTGTTTTGAGGGCAACGAGGCAATGGCCTATTCCTACCCATGGCTTGTCTGGCTTTGAGGGCACTGAGACGCTTGGGTATTTTATATCGGTTTGCAGCAGAAAAGTTTTGTTCACATGCGTAGGATTGAATTTTTTTGTATTTTTATTTGATTTGTTTTTGTATCCACAGTTATTTGTGTATCAATTTCATGTTTTATAGCCCTGGAGAAGGGGAAGATCTTTGTAACCTCAAAATGCATTGGATACCTAAAGCTTAAATCCAACTATAATTTTATTAGCATACTTATGTTGGTCGAGCTTGGCACAATGTAATTATGTATATTTAATACCTGAGGAAGCGCTGTAGTAGTTGGAGCTACCGCACCGATGGCCACACACTACAGACTCCCAGCGACTCATCCTCCGGTCCCGCAACGCCTACCACACGGAGCCCAGTGAAATCCAGGCCGAGGAGAGAATCCCCATTTAGGCCACTCACTAGGCCTAAGAGTGGACAGAACAGAGCACAAAATGGAGGAATTTACCTCAGCTTATAATTTACCATAAATTTAACTTAATAAACTATACCAACATTAATTTTACCTTAAAATAATTAAAACACCATTTAACAAAACTTTACTATAATACCTAACTAACAAACTTTAATACTACATTTTATTTTTACACATTTTAAAAATTATAACCATTATTTTTAACCTTTATATTTTAAACTAATAAACTATAATACCAATTTTAAACTTAAACTTTAAACATTTACACACTTACCTTTAAACAATATTACTAATTATAACATACCATTACTTAAATTATAAATAAATAATTAACAATATTTAACAAAACATTACATACCAACTTAACCACCAAATTATTACCTTTTAAACCTTTACCCTTTTACTTATTATTTAATATTTTAATATTTAAACTACCCAACAACCACTTATTAAAAAACAAAATAACTAAACTAAATTTAAATTTTATAAAACTTACTACCAAACATTTTATAATAAACAACACACTAACAACTAACCACACAATAACTTAATATATACCAAAAATTTACCACCAAAAACCACAAACACCTAATAACCACAACTTTTTAACAACAACAACATTTATTAAACAACAAACCTTTACCACACTTATTACAATACAAAACTACAAACATAAACTTACCAACACAAAACACAAACCTAAACCACATACTACCCCCCACCTTATTACCCACATTTACTATACACCACAACTAACCAAACACACAAACATAAAAATTACTATTTACTACGTAATGGTTGACTCAAATACGACCAATGCAGCTCAGGGGAAAAATATAGATGGATTAAAGACAAACTAGCAAGTCTAGAGGACCGCTCCAGGAGGAACAACCTCAAATTGAGGGGTATCCCCTGAAGAGGTACCCCCGAATCAGTTACTACTAACCATTTGCCCCAAGCTTTATTTTCAACTTTTTTACCTCAGGCTACAGCACAAGACCTCATTGTGACAGAATTCATAGAATTCCTAAACCGTCATTTCTGCCTGCAGAAATTCCCAGAGATGTTCTTCTAAGAGTCCACTATTTCCACATTAAGGATCAAATTTTGCAAATTTCTAGAAAACAAGAAAAATTTACCCCCACAATTTGCTAATGTTAAATTGCTCCCTGACCTATCTAGACATACTTTAACAACGCAGACGCAATCTTATAACTATTACAAAAGCCCTAAGGAATCATAACATCATTCACAAATGGAAATACCCTGCCACTCTATCCATTGTTCACAATGGCACCACCACCATGATCTCCTCGCTGGATGAAGGTCTAAATTTACTACGTAGATGGAAAATACTACCTGATGCAAGCACCAACTTTCCCGCCATAGCAGGCCCATCACATATCCCTAATGAATGGCAAACAGTGACTCATAAAAAATCTCTTAAAAAATCCGCTGGTATACCAAGCACAGAATTTCAACAGATTACTTGAATGTCTCCTAGGAAGAGTGCCTTATACTCTGTTCCTTGTTACCCTCAGGTTACCATTAGCAGTTCCACCTGCTCTTGGATCGCTTTATGGATCCTTTTTTTATCTATATTTTCTTTTTTTATTTCTTTTTCCTTGATATGCACAGATCTCTCAAGAGCAATTTATCGTCCTACATCTACTCCAGAAATCCATATGACGGCTGTCAACAACCAGGAAAATTCACACCAACTGAAGTGAGTACTTTAATGTCTATCCTCCATATCCTTTATACAATGGACCAATGACGATCTCTTGCTTATCAATCAACGCACATGGTTTGAACCACCCGGCCAAACGATTTTCCTTATGGAAAGAGGTTCATAAACACAAGGCAGATATTGTATGTGTACAAGAAACACACTTCCAACTAGACAACACCCCACAGTGTACCCACAAAGACTTCCCACACATCTACTTAGCATGTAATCCTCTCAAAAAAACTGGAGGCGTTCTAATAGCCCTGAAGAACTCACTTTCATTTCAACACAGAGATTCGTTTACGGATGAAGCTGGCAGATTTATCATTGTCTCAGGCGACATAAACTCTCAACCATTCACTCTGGTTAACCTATATTCACCAAATACACATCAAATTCGCTTCTTCAATAAGGTCCTTCGCAAACTCAAGTCTATGCAGTATGGTAAAGTCCTGATATGCGGAGACTTTAATGCTACTGTAGACCCCCAAGTGGACACATCTTCGGCCAAAATCCGCTCAACACCAGCTCTACAAACCATTCTTCACAAAGAGGAACTGTTCGATGCGTGGAGATGTCTCCATGCTGGTGAAAAGGACTTCACTTTTTTTTTTTTTAACTGATAAATGGTTGTTACAAGATATAACCACAGCTGCCATTCACGAGATTACGTGGTCTGACCACGCAGCAATTTCCTTATCCATTATGGAGAAGGGTGTCTCTTCTTCACCTCCCATCTGGCGGTGTAATAATAGACTAGTACAAGAGCCTTCATCTAACAAACAAATGGTTGTTACAAGATATAACCACAGCTGCCATTCACGAGATTACGTGGTCTGACCACGCAGCAATTTCCTTAAAACACCCCACATTACACCACAAAATTATTCATCCTAAAGATATAGCTGACCAATTTGCAGAATACTATAGTTCACTTTATAATATACATAAGGATACCGCTACGAACCAACCATCTAAGGAAAACATAAATGATTTCCTACAACGCATTCATTTACCCTCGCTATCTACTGAACAATTAGAATATCTTAATACCCCCTTTACCACTTCTGAAGTTGAGAAAGTTATTTCTTCTCTTCCTAACGGTAAATCCCCTGGCCCTGATGGCTTCTCAAATGAATATCTTAAAGCATTTAAACATGTCATAACACCTTATCTCACACATTTATTTAATGACACTGCCGATAGTGCTAGTATGCCCCCAGATATGCTTAAAGCATATATAATTACATTACCTAAACCTGGTAAGGAACCAGACACTCCGGCCAATTATAGTCCGATATCACTGCTTAACTCTGATACCAAAGTATATGCCAAATTATTAGCCAATCGTTTATCAAATATTATTCCTTTACTAGTCAAAAATGATCAGATGGGATTCGTGAAGGGGAGACAAACTTCTGACGCAACCAGGAGAATTATAAATGTTTTGTATCATGCTAAATTGCACCGAACGCCTTCTCTGCTGTTATCTATTGACGCAGAGAAGGCGTTCGATAGAGTCCACTGGACATACATGGAGATGACGCTTAGTAAGTTCGGATTCCGGGGTCGTATACTTCAAGCTGTTTTGGCATTGTACTCTTTCCCCACTGCACAGGTATACTCCACAAATGCTTTATCTTCACCCTTTGATATTAGAAATGGAACTAGGCAGGGATGCCCCCTGTCTCCTTCCATTTTTAACCTTATGATGGAACCTCTTGCAGAAACTATAAGGTCTCACCCGCTGATTTCGGGTTTCCAGTTCGGCAACACTAAACACTCCATTAATCTTTTTGCTGATGATGTCATTCTGCTATTGACTAATCCAAAAAATTCTTTACCACATGCTCATGAGGTCCTGCAAGAATTTGGTAAGGTCTCATACTATAAAGTGAATTTTTCTAAGTCTTTGATCCTCGCCCTCAAAATTCCACCCAAACTTAAACTTGATCTCCAATCACAATTTCCATATACATGGAGTACTGAAGGTGTTCCATATCTGGGGATTGTCTTGAAAGCCAAAGTTTCTGAACTCGTCAAATCTAATTTGAAACCACTCATTGCCAAACTGGGAACTCAACTCAAAGACTTTTCAATGAAAGAGGTTTCATGGTTTGGTAGGATTGCTGCATTTAAAATGTTGATATTGCCTCAAATACTGTATGTTTTTCGCTCTCTACCACTTCATATCCCACAACATTTTATTAAAAAACTTACTACTATGTGCTGGAAGTATGTGTGGAATGGTAAAAAAGCCAGATGCTCCAGGAACAATCTTATCTCACATAAGAGATTCGGTGGGGCAGGGCTTCCCGATATTCAAGACTACTACTGGGCAGTTAGACTGGACCAACTTAAACATTGGTTCCCGACTAAAGACCCACCAGTTTGGGTAGACATTGAAAATTCATTAATCCCACTATCCATATCCAACGTATGCAATCTTTTACTGACTGATAGCTGGGCTACTTGGGACCTACGTAAATTATCCCCTACAATCCAAATTTCCTTAAAAGCATGGAGACATGCACTAACTACTAATCAAGATGACGTTATAGACTTACCATACAATATACCTCTTTCTATTCTTAGGACGAAACTTCCTGACTTCCCTATAAATGACTTCATTAATATAGGAATTACGATGCTATCTGACTTCTTCGATGTCAATAAGCTCAAATCTGTAACACAATTGACCTCGCAGTATAACCTTACTACTGATATGGCTCCTTACGCATTTCGGATATTAGAGTTACTTCAAACCTTACCTTCTCCTTTAATTACCATTCCACGCAGACTATGGCAGTTTTATTATCCAAGTAGTAAAGAAGTGAAAGGAAATTCTTATTTTTACAATCTTCTACATGATAAATTACAATTTATCAAAACACCTGCCATGCTCAAATGGGAAGCAGAACTCGGCTCTGACTTTTCGGAGGTTCAGTGGCGCCACGCCTTCTCTGAAATTCATTCTGCATCTCATTGTGCTAAACACTGGGAACTTACTATTAAACTCTCCAATAGATGGCATTACACTCCTTGTCGATTGGCATCTTTCTTTACAGGTTTTTCTCCGAATTGTTGGAGGGAGTGTGGCCACTTGGGTAATCTATTACATATGCTTTGGTATTGCCCTACGGTTAAAAGCTTATGGAATAGTGTTTTTCAACATATATCTACCATTACTGGTATACTCACTAAACCTGACCCTGTCTTAGGTATTCTTCATATAAATATCGACAAATTTCCTAAATCATTTAGATCAGTTATAACTCATATTCTGTTAGAAACCAGATTGCTGATTTTGTGCAATTGGAAGTCTAACACTACTATCAATTTATCAGATGTTATTTCTGCAGTACGTAGAAACTATACTTTTGAACGCTTGATGGCACTTAAGAATTCCAAATGTGTACAATTTGATAAATACTGGTCTATATGGCCTAAAGTTTCCTCTCAGGATGATATCCTATTATTTATTTCTTTAATGTTTATTTATTTTCTGTATGATTTCATGAAAATACTCAATAAAAATTGAATGATTCAAAAAAATACCTGAGGAAGTGCTGTAGAAACTGACAATCACTGTAGTATTTGGAGCTACTACAGTGATTGCTACGATCTTCTAGGTCCCCAACCAATCGGCAGCCCCACTGCACACTGACCACACAGAGTCGCTTTCTTGGCACTGTTGCCATTTACAGGAAGCCTTTGAAAAGATTTTCAAAAAGTGATCATTACTTTGTCCAAGCAGAGAGTTAAGAAAAAATACAAGGCATTCTGTGAATGACAGCAGTGCTGAGCGAGTAGTTGGGCAGCAGCTCGGCATAGGACCTGGAAGATCTGGGCTATCACTATAGTAGTGCCAACCACTACAGTGGTTGTCCATTTCCATAGTGGTCCTTCAGGTATGAGATATGCATACTTACATTGTCCAAGCTGAATCACCCCCTGGAGCTTTAAGTTTGTCTTGTTTGATTGAACATTGAAAAAATATTTTGGACTGTTCTTTGGTCTTGGACTCTCTTAGGACTTGTGGATTTCCAACTTTTGTGTCCCCCAGTTTAGGGGCGCTCTGTTTGTGCTGGGAGCAGCCTCACTGGAGCCACTGTGGGCCCCATATGAATTTAGTTGACCTTCTTCAACCACTATCCATTTAATGAGTTGAATCCAGCTTCTCAAAAACGCTTGTTCAAGTTTGTAAATAATGTCCCAAGCATGATTTTTTTTCTTTTTTGTTTTTTACGTTTTAATTTATGAAATAATGCCGTATGGTTCCTCCGGTCCCATGTTCTCAACTTACACACGTTTTCAATCAGGAAGCCAGTGCATATCTTCTACATAACTTTGATTAAAGTTTCATATAGTACAGCACAGACTCGGTTTTGTAGTGCAATGTCAGCCCAATAAATAGACAAATGGCATATCAGACATCTCCTCTGAAAATGACAAGGAATTATTAAACAAAGCCCGTGTCTGTAGCTCTCAAGCAACACTTGATCACGCTTTCCTTTTTTAAAATTTTTTGATGTCCATTAACACTATCCGTATCAACTAAGCTTGTCAAAGAATCCTATTGATGATGACCTGTGTTTCCCTGCAGGGGTTAATTGCATTAAACCTTGCCTAGCAAAGGGATCTTGGTTCATTTTCAGCACCCCGGCATTTGTGGGATATCCCTCATCATGCCGCGATCAAACGCGATCATGCCGAACTCCCCATCCCACCTTGGCCAAAGGATGTTTAGACGGCTCTCAACAAGCAGATGTGATAGGAGCACAATGGGGAAGGAGTGATTCACTGCCATCCATGGGCTTCTTTTCATCTCCTTCTGATGAAAGGGCTGATACAAGCAAGACAACAAGTACAGCTGGAAAAACGAAGCTCTCTCAAGAAAAACATCAGCTCGGGGTGACTCTTGGATTTGCTTGCAAATTCTTGGCTTCAGAACGCAGCAGCATGTTAGGGAGCAGAAACCTATCTTTTGTCTAGTCTTGTAACCCCTTCAGGACTTGGGCTGTTTTTTTTGCTTCAGGTAGCAACTCCAGGGCTATGGTTTTTAAGAGAACCTGTCACCGAGTGATACATCTGAGAAAACAAAGAAAGTCAAAGACAGATGTTTCCTTAAAGCCCACTTCAAATTTACATTTAAAAAAGGAAAAAGGTTGCCCTCCATTCAAATACTCCCTTCCTGGCCAGTGCTGCCCCTTGCAGACTCTCCAAGGTCCAGCATCTGCCTTCTTGCAGGTTGAATGATTTCCAGCATCACTCAGCTTACTTCCTGTGAGTGCTGGGGGTCATGGGCCGTGGGGGGGGGGGGGCACCAGCATGCATTTACCCCTGCACTGATGGCAGGCTCACCTCTCCAAGGTCTAGCACTTGTCTTCTTGTGGGTTAAATGACACCCAGCATCCATCAGCCTATGTCCTGTGAGTGTAGGGGATCCTGGGCTCTGGGGGACACCACCACTGCACCCTTGCACTCACAGCAGACTCACCTCTCCATGGTCTATCATCTGTTTTCTGGAGGGTAGAATGATGCCCACTGTCAATTAAACTGTGAATGCTGGAGGTCATGGTCCCTAGGGAGCACCACCACAGCACAGCACCACCACCATAGCAGACACGCCTCTATGAGATTTGGCATCTTTCTGCTTGTGGGTTAAATGATGTCCAGTGTCAGTCAACCCTTTTGTTAACAGTGCATGGAGACTTGGGGGATGGGTGTTACCTAGGCACCCCTGCACTTGCACTACAACGGTGCAGAGAATGGCACTGGAGTTATGGAGTCATTGGCATTCTCTGCATCATCAAGGACTACCCAGTGACCCAGAAGGGACAAATAGGAAGAGGACCCTCATGTCTTGTGACTGCCAGGAAGACATCTGAAAAAAAAGTAAGAATAAAAGGAAAATTCACAAAATACATGGCGAGTTGGGAAGGAATCCAAAGAGGAAGTTTGAGGAGCGAGACAGTAACTGGGCTTTAGCATTTCTCTATGTGCTAAAAGTCATTGGCTGCTTCTATCAGAGCCTTATCATACAGGTGCTTTGCTTCATGGAAGGGCCACTTTAGGATAGCCCCTGAGGACGTCCTAATGGATGAAATGTGTAGGGCGTAGTTATTGCACTGACATCCCAAGACAGCATTTCATGTAAGATCTACCGGCTTTTATGTTTATTTGTTGTATGGATTGTGGTTCCTAAATATTAAACAAGTCTGCACTATTGGAGTTTTTTCTGTGCTTTATTTTTTGGGTGCTTATGCCAATTACCGCTTGTAAGTGATGAGCTACCTTAGGTTTACATGCATCTGCTACCTTGCTGATTGCAGTTTTACATGCATTGACCTCTGTTATGCATTGAGATCCTACGGTCTGGTGACTTTCCACCATTACTGGTGGTAGCGGTGTCTGCTTTTCATTAAGCCATGAGGGTCTCACTTGGTGAGTTACAGATTATTATGCACCTATTTTCCTGTAGTGACTTGGGGTAAATACATCTGGTGACTGGTTCTCTTTATCCCTTGGTGTCAACACGGCTGAATTTGAACGATGCATTAGAGCTATTCGGTGGTCTCAATCCTAGTGCCGTAATTTTGTTTTGGATTTTATCATAAGGACTACATATATCTTTCCTTCTGCAAGCTGCTTTTTCAGGACTGTATATTAGCGTGGACTGTTTGATATATTTGTTATCACAGTTTTCCATAATTTACCGTAATCAAAGTGTGGTATGTACAGAGAACACTTGCTTACCTGCTCATCACTTATCCAAATATTACTATAGTACACTTGCCCACCCTAAGGCCTTTTGCAGGTAATTGTTGATCTGAGAACCCCTTTTTAAAAAGTGTAATTGCTAAGAAGTTTACAGCCACCAATGAGATACAAAAGTGTTTTGGAAGTTTGAATGTTATTGGTGAAATAGGTAGCAGAGATTGAAGAAGAGGCAGAGAACTGGTTAAAGCGGAAGTAAACCCTTTGATTTAAATAGTTAACAAAAAAAATGGCATGCCGGAAATGCTACCAGTCACATTGACTATGCTTTCAACCAAACTGTCAAACCATCCAATGGCTGGTGTCATAACTGATCACATGTGCAGCATCATGGCAGTTGAAGATTGAACAGAGGCCAAGATGGCAGCTTCCTTGGCTGAAAACGATAGGGGTTTACTTCCACTTTAAGGAAGTTCACTCCTTGAGATCCTGTTGGGTGCAATGGTGAATTGTGGCTGCTGTGGTTTACAGATTACTTTTTAACTTTAGCACAATCCAGTGTTTGCTGGATAGCATTAGCAGTTTATAGCTTTCGGTTGTTGCCCAGATTTATTCTATAACTCAGGAACAGGCGACCCGTTTTTGAGAGACTTAGGTGTGGCTCTTATTCACAATATGGGCTGTATGTGGTATGTTTAAATAGGCTTGTTAGTGTTTAGTAAATGTACCGCTTGAGCTCTGGAAGATTTTACCTCTTCATGACCAGGCCATTTTTTTGTTTTTTGGCACTGTGCTGCTTTAGGCCGCTTTAACATCAGCGGACTGATCGGGTCCACCTGTCCGTTTTTCAGGCAGACCCGATCGGGCCACCCATTGTTCTCATGTCCACATGTCCTCTGACCCCCCGACCTGACAAAATCTGCTGAAAACAGACATATGGCGATACGTTCGCCATCCGTCCAGCGGGTTGGATCTGATGAGAGTCAGACGGAAACGGACATGAAGTCCGTTTCCATTCAACCACCCCATAGAGGAGAGCTGTGTCTGTGTCCGCTCGGCATAGCGGAGCGGACAGGGACCTGTCATCAGCGAGAGACCCCCCCCAGCTGAGCAGGCGGATTCTGCTTGGACGGATCCGCCCCCATACCTCCCAACATTTTGAGATGGGAATGAGGGACACCTACTAGCAAACGTATGCTAGTAGGTATGCTAAATGGGTATCCTATTCCCGAGTTATAGAATAAATCTGGGCAACAACCTGAAAACTATAAACTGCTAATGCTATCCAGCAAACACTGGATTGTGCTAAAGTTAAAAAGTAATCTGTAATCCATGCCCCCTGCCACACCCCCTTAAAGGAGACTTAACTGAAAAAAAGGTTAATTAAATCCTCAAGGGCTTTTTTTTTTTTTTACCACTACTATTCCTTTTATATTGGCTTTCAAGATATACAAATGCAGCAATTTAGAAATTGGATGAAAGGTTTATCACTGGGAAACACTTTTTGAAAGATAAAACGTTCATTTTATATACTTCTATATAGACCAGACCAAAATGAGGGACAAATGAGGAGGGAAAGAGGGAAAGAGGGGCATTGCTCCAAATCAGGGACAGTCCCTCGAAATCAGGGACAGTTGGGAGCTATGTCCGCCCCGTGTGAAAGGGGCCCATACTGGTAATTACTCAGTCATGCAACACTGTACCAAAATGAAATTTATATAATTTATATTTTTTTTTTTTACACAAATAGAGCTTTCTTTTGGTGTTATTTAATCATCACTTAGTTTTTAATTTTTTGTTAATTCATTTTTTATTATATAAACGAAAAAAAGACCAAACATTGTATTAAAAAATATATATTTTTTAGTTTCTGCTATAAAAAAAATCCAATTAAAAAAAAATTAAGGCCAAAATGTATTCTGCTACATGTCTTTATTAAACAAAAAATGCAATAAGTGTATATTAATTGGTTTGCGTGAAAGTTATAGATTCTACAAACTATGGGATATATACTGTATTTTAATTTAATTGTAATTTATGTCTTTTTAAGCTAGTAATGGTGGGGGTCCGCAACTTATAGTAGGACTGTACCAATCTTATGGGAACTGACTAACTACCATTGACATCTCCATTGACACTAATACAGTGATCAGTGGTAGTAATAATATACACTGTCACTGTACTAATGACACTGGCTGGGAAGGGGTTAACATCTAGGGAACAATCAAGGTTTTTTTTTTGCTTCATCTGCACCTCGCAGGCTGGATTCACACCTGTGCATTTTTAGTGCTTTTGGCATTTTGCAAATATGCAAAAAACGCTAAAAATGCATAGGTGTGAATCCAGTCTCACACTGAGAACCGAGTGATCGAATACCGCCGACTGTCAGTCACAGCTCTCTGCTCTGCCCCCTCCTCACTCACTGGAGCGCTGGGCTGTGGAGGGGTGGGAGCGGCTGGCTCAGGCTCTCAGTTGCTCGCTGAGAGGCTGAGCCGGGTGTCGACAAGAGGTTAATATTGTAAGAGCTAAACTAAACAGCAGTTGTTTCGAGGTTCATTGGTACTGCAGCACTGGCCTCATGCACACTGGACATTTTTTCTAGGAGCGCTTGGCATTTTTTTTTTCTGCCTCTAAACACCCCTGCATGTCAGTCTATGTGTGCATGGACACATACTGTAGACATTTCAAGGAGTTTAGAGACAGAAAAAAAATCCGAAAAAAAGCCAGTACGTCCAGGAGCAGCAGAGTTTTGGCAGAAAAAAAGCTTGATGCGCCTAAACGTGTCTAAATGCGCTCAAACACTTGAGTGTTAACTTATTTCAATAGTCAGAAATAAATTATTATTCTGGTTGATTAATTGAATTTACTCCCAAGCGATTGATGCGTCTAAATGATTTTACAAGCAGCTAAGCGTTTTTTCTTCCAAAGCTCTGCTCCCTGGAGGAAAGGAGCCTAGAAGAGTTAGCAAAATGTTCAGTGTGCACGAGGCCTTAAATGTATGTAAACAGTGAATCCCTCCTAGAGTTTGTGTGCCCCGGAGGGATAGGTACAGTGCCCAACCCTGCTACAGACGGCCTGTCAAAGTCTATAGCAGGCTACAGCTGGGCGGCGCTAAACGCTATATAGAATGTTACCCATGTTTAGGCCCCTGTGCGTTCAGGAATGAGGTTCCAGAAGGGACCATAGCTTTCCTGCTCCTGTGTGGTTGGCACGCTGTTTATTCTACATATCTGCACAGAACTTGTGGTTCAGTTTTAGGCACCACCTGCACTGTCCAATATTGCTGCAATAAGTCTTTCGCCTTTGCTGAGATTTTTGCCAAGGGTATTGTATATCTAGTTGGATGCTGGGATGTAATGTCTCTCTTTTTACAATCCCGGGACAGATTTGGTAATTATAGCAAAAGTAAAAATTTTCAATCTTCCACATCCCCCCCACACTGTTGCTGATGTATGATATATGTCAGTGTTAGCTCAGTGGTAAAAAGTATTTAGTAAAGGACAGCCAAAAGAGTCCTGACAAAATAAAGTCAGCCTAAACCAGGTGAAGTTAGATAACCTTGTCCGCCTAAAAGACAATCCGTAAAGAAGGAGCCCTGCAAAAGAATAGATATTCTACTCATCTACCTGGAGAACTGTAGTCTTCCCTCCAGTGCAGTTCTACAGCATTCAACACTTCCTGGTGTGTCAGATGTCTGTGTCCCCAACCACATGCCATGGTGCCATCTTCCTACCTCTACGTCACTACAAGGCACAATACCCTGTTTCCCCGAAAATAAGACCTAGCGTAATTGTCGGTGATGGCTGCAATAATAAGCCCTAGTTAAAGTCCTTGTAGGTCTTATTTTCAGGGTAGGGCTTATTTTTGGGGAAACAGGGTAGGGCTTATTTGGGGGTAGGGTTTATATTGCAGCCATCACCGACAATCATGCTAGGTCTTATAGGTCACAGGGTAGTGCTGTCTAGGTTTGGGGATGGAACCATTCCATTAAACATCGGTTGACCCTTTTATATGCCAACAAGGTATAAGCCAGGGGTCTCCAAAAATTTTTAACAAAGGGCCAGTTTACTTCCCTTCAAATATTAGGGGAGCCCGGACTGTGGACAGTGGGAGTAAACAATGCCATAGGCTTGGAGGTTAGTGGGAGTAAAAAAAATTACATTATTGGAGTCGAGTAAGAGAAACAGTGCTCCATCATTGGTGTCAATTAGAGGAATAGTGACCCATAATTGGTGTCAGTGGGAGGAATAGTACCTCTTTGTTGGTGTCAGTGGGAAAAATAGTGCCTCATCATCGGTGTCAATTGGAAGAATAGTGCCCCATAATTGGTGTCAGTGGGAGAATTAGTTCCCCGTCTTTGGTATCAGTGGGAGGATTAGTACCCCATAGTTGGTCTCGGTGAAAGGAATAGTTTTCCATTATTGTTGTCAGTAGGAGGAATAGTGCCCTGTCCAGGTGTCAGTGGAAGGACTAATGCCTCATATCAATGGAAGGAATGGTGCCCAAAGGACTGGATAAAGGCAAGCAATGGCCACATCCACCCCTGGGCTGCAGTTTGGAGACCCCTGGGATAAGCCACAAGTAAAAGCAGTCAACCATAAAATAATTTAAACATGCTTGGGATCAACAGGTCTGTACTTGAGGAAACAAAAGCAAAGAAAAAAATGAACCCAAAAATATTAAGCAAAAAAAAAAATGAGAGGGTGTTGACTGGATAGATGGCTTGATATTCATCTGCCATCACTCTTCTGTGTTTCTGTGTCCTGTATTTATGTAGCAGCCTTTCTCAACCTTTTAACATGAAGGAACCCTTGAAATAACTTTCTGATCTCAGGGAACCCCTGCTAATAATTACCTTATCTACAGCTCACGTTGCATTGATGTGACGGCCAATAGGAAGAGTGCTCCCTACATTTTTGGTTAGTAGGAAGAAGCCTACTCCCATCCCCTCCTTACTGATAGATGAAAAGATCATTGATGTTAATTATTACTTATCTGAGAGTCAGAAATTACTCATTGCTCAAAGAACCCCTAACAACCTCCTAAATAAACCCCTAGGCTTCCACAGAACCCTGGCTGAGCAAGGCTGCTCTATAGTGATCGGTGCTATAGAGCAGGGGTCTCCAAACTGCGGTCCGAGGGCCAGATGTGGCCCTTTGCTAGCCTTTATCTGGCCCTTGGGGCACTATTCTTCCCACTGACACCAGAAATGGGGAACTATGTCTTCCACTGATACCAATGATGGGATACTATTCCTTCTACTAATACCAATAATGGGGCACTTCTCCTCCTACTGACCACCAACTCTGAGGCCATATTTATTCTCACTGATGTTGGGCTTGGGACATTTCTTACCCCCGCTGGCCACAATCCGGCCCTCCTAAAGTCTCAAGGACAGTAGACTGGCCCTTTGATGGAAAAGTTTGGAGACTCCTGCTATAGAGAACAGTGATCACCAATTGGAAGGTACTGCAGCCAGAACCCATTTGATGATCACTGTTGGGATGGCCAAACACAAGTTCTTGCATGTTGTGATCATGGCACCGTCTAACCATATCTGCCCCTAACTTTGCAGATGAGGAGAAAATCGACTGTTCTCTTTTCTACACAGATTCTCCAACCTGTTGGAAAATCTTCAGAAAGAATGCATGTGCTGCTAGACACTACAGAACTGGCCCTGTGTGACAGGGGACGGCCTTGGTGATTGGGGCTACAGTATCAAATGATCCCTTCCCACCACTGTATGTTATATTTTAGACCTATGTTTAGTGCTTGTGCACTGCAGTAGATAAATAGACCTGTAAATGCAGTAATTATTGTAAGTGCTGAGATGGGGACTGGTGAACCGTGCTTCCTGAGATGTCTTGTTGGGTTTGGAAAGTAATGATATTAGTCTAAAAGTTGGGGAATTTTTTTTTTTCTTTTAAGAAAACAGAGTTTCTCATGTCTTATTGTTTGGTTTAGTAGAGAATTGTGAAAAAAGAAGCCCTAGGGCTAACGCTGCACTAGAAAAAATATATATAAAACGTATATATGAAATATAGTGAATAGACTAAGCTGCGAGCACCAAAAAGTCTAATGCAAAAACTCTAAATAGGTGAATATACAAAATAAGTGCAGCGCTAAAGAAATAACAGCAAGTGAAAAAATATAAAAGGAAAACGAAAGCAGAATCCCAGTGAAAATATAAGTACCATATATACTCGAGTATAAGCCGAGTTTTTTAGCACATTTTTTTGTGCTGAAAGTGCCCCCCTCGGCTTATACTCGAGTCAAGCATTTTCTGCAGCAGAGAGTGACATTTTCTGACCCGACTGGGGTTCCTAGCATTAAGTGGCCCCGAGATACGGGGCCCCAAAGTCGGTTCAGAAAATGTAATTCTCTGCTGCAGAAAAGTGCTTGACATTTTCCGACCCGACTTTGGGGCCCCCTATCTCTGGGCCACTTGGTTCTAGGAACCCCAAATTTGGTGTGCAAACCCAGTGGAACCAACACTACAACATATCCATTTGGGGTTCCTAGCACCAAGTGCCCCCGAGATACAGGGCCCCAAAGTCAGTCAACTGTGTCCATCTGCAGCAATGTAATTTTGGGGCCCTTTGGCTCCAGAGACCGCAAATTCTGGCTGCTAGAGGGCATCTAGGAACCCTTAACTACCAAGTTTGAAGTTCAGGGGACCTATGGCTGCAAATGGGCACAGTGAGGCATGCAAATGGGCACAGTGAGGCTGCAAATGGGCATTGTTGACCCTCTTTTCCACTTACAGTAGCTGCGCATTTCTCACCCTAGTCTTATACTCGAGTCAATAAGTTTTCCCAGTTTTTTGTGGTAAAATTAGGTGCCTCGGCTTATATTCAGGTCGGCTTATACTCGAGTATATACGGTAAATGTTTTCAAATTGTCAAGTGAAGTAATATAAAAAATAAGAAAACTAAAGCAGTCCCAATGAAAACTTCAGTCCATAAAATGGATTAAGCAAACATCCATCTGTGTAAAATATCAGTGGCAGATTGCAAAGATGAAGACCGTGAAAGATCCTTCAAAGAATGTGCATCCAACTCCACACCCAAGTGAGTAAGTAGCCTGCTTACCAGCTATCCGTGACCACTGAAACAGTAGTCTCACCCAGCACAGGGAAATCGGTCTCCCCAAGATCCTTAATGATGTTTGGAACCACAGCTAGGCCAATAACTCTCAAAAGATATAAAAGAGAATACTTCCATAGTGCAGTACTTTGTATAAAAAGAGTTTAATATACTGAGTGGGTTGCACTTACAATATGTAGAACGTTCATAAGCGATACAGCAATGTGTCTTGTGGTAAAGACAGCGGTGTCTCCTCAGGCTTCCCTTCACTTCCTGTGTTGTTTGCCCATTAACCTCCTGAGAGGAAAAATGTGATTATGTCACCTATGTAGGCTCCCACCTTTGCGTTTCGTCACTATTGGACGTCGTCTGCCACTGATATTTTACACGGATGGATGTTTGCTTAATCCTTTTTATGGACTGAAGTTTTCATTGGGCCTCTGCTTTAGTTTTCTTATTTTTTTATATTACTTCACTTGACAATTTGAAAACATTTACTTATATTTTCACTGGGATTCTGCTTTAGTTTTCCTTTTATATTTTTTCACTTGAAAATTTGAAAAAAATTGTCCTCCAGGCTGTAAAAGCTGAGATAAAAAAATAAAATAAACTCTCTCTGCCTTTCCAGCCGCATTCCTGGGCATTGTTTACTTCTGGATGTGGCGTCATAACATTGCGCCTGGGCCTCCGAGGGTCATACAGATGACTGGGGACCATCTGGTCACGGGAAATCTCTATGCTCAACTTCCGGTGGTGATCGTTTTGTTCCGAATTCGAGCCAGGAGAAGCACCAGAGGGCAGCCGGAGGTGGGGGGGGGGGGGAACGTCCCCTCCTGCTGCCTGTAAGAATATAAGTGTCGCTATATTCACCTTTTTAGTAGAGAATTGTCTTAGACCAGTGGTCTCCAAACTGGGGCCCTTTGATTGCCTTTATCCGGCCCTTGGGGCACTATTCATCACACTGATACGAGACACTATTCTGCCCACTGACACCAACAATGGGGAATAATTCTTGCCATTCACATAAACAATGGGGCACTATTCCTCCACCCATTACTAAAGATGGGATACCGTTGACAGTTTGGAGACCCCTAACTTAGGCCATTGGGGCAGACTTGTATAACAGCCTTCTTCTCCCTTTATAGTGTAAGCAAAGCCAATTTAAGGTACAAGTGGACCCCGGGCAGTATCATGGCAATCTGGAAGGTCAATCCTAAAAAACAAACCCCCCCCCCCCCCCAAAAAAAAATAAAATGACCTACTCTGCACATTTAGCGTTTCTGCCAAATGTTTCTTATTCTTGAGCACAAAAGTCAGAGCAATTAAAAGAGGGATTTTCTGCTATTTGTTTAGTGGTTTTGTACATATTTTCGCTCTCTTTTTTTTTGTTTTTAGAACTAAAACGTATTAAAAAAAATTTTGTTAGATGAATATGAAATATTTGATATTAAAATTATATAGAATGCTACCCAGCCGACAGGAATGTGTGAAACATTTTATCACTCTCGGCTTAGGTGAAACCTGTTGGTTACTGTGATCAAAGAGTTGTCACAGTGGTGACTGATCCCTTATTAGACAGACTGGATCCTGTAAAGCCTAGTACAATCGATGAGAAAATTGGACAAATTATTGCATTTTTTTTTTTTTGCACGCTAGGCTCATATCGAAAATGAGGGGCTTACTAAAGGTACAACAATTCTCATACATCAGGATACAACATCCCATGTACGTAGTTACGGTCTAGCGTGCACTCGCAAGTGATGTAATGTATGTGTGACCCCTCTTCTTATAACAAGATAAATAATATTCCAACATGATAACAGAATATTATTTACAAAATGAAAACTATATTTTTTTCGTATTTAAAGGGTAACTTCACTTTCATGGGTAAAAAAAAATAGCAAATAAAAAAATATATATATATCGTATACAATTGCGACACAAGTCGTATTAAATTGAATGCTAGTAAAAATTACCTTTCCTTTTCAATCTGCAGCTCTGCAAGTTTCTGTAAAGTGTAATACAATATGGCTGCCTGGAGGCGTTCTGTACACAGAATTTGTACAGAACGCCCCCCAGAAACATAATTTCCTGCTTGTGTGATTGGCTCTCCAAGTCTACACTAAGATACAAATCAGATATCAGGCATCCCCTTCAACAAAAATTTCATTTTTGCTGAGATACTCCCTATAGGCAAATCATGGCTAAAGGGATGCAGACCCTGCAGGTTTCCTCATTAGAACTTTGCAGGTGCAGCAGCTGGTTTATAATTATGAAACCACTTCCATTAGACTCACTAAGCACAGGGTCACTGAGAAACACACAGGTATTTCTTCAGAATAATAAAAGGTAGGAATCTGCAACAAAGTTTGTGAAAATCCTAGCAATGTACATAGATCACCCAGAGGGGAAAGTTTTTTTTCAACAAAAGTGAAGTTACTCTTTAACCACTTCCCGCCCATAGGCCATCATATGACGTCCTGGACTTTGAGTAAGGATATCTGAATGATGGGTGCAGCTACAGACATCATTCAGATATTATCTTTTTTTGGCCGCCGATTCCCTGCACCATAAGAACAATCATAGTTCAGCCGCTTACTCGTTACAGGACGCCCCCCTCCCGCCATCCTCCGGTGCTTCTCCCGGCTCGAATTCGGGAATGAATTGGTCACCACCGGAAGTTGAGCATAGAGATTTCCGGCGACCAGATCTCTATGACCCTTGGAGGCCTGGGCACGACGTTATGACGTCACGTCCGGGCTGGCAAAAGTAAACAATGCCAGGAATGCAGCTGGAAAGGCAGAGAGAGTTTATTTTTTTTTTTATCTCAGCCTTTACAGCCTGGAGGAGAAATGTGGGGTTCTATTGACCCCACATCTCTCCATAATAAGGAACTGTCACGCACTATTCCTATTGATATTTACATTCCTTGTAATAGGAATAAAAGTGATCAAAAACATTTTTTTAAAGAGAAAGTGTAAAAAAATGAAAGTAATATAAAGAATAAAAAAATAAATTCAAAGCTTCCCCTCCCCACGTGCTCACGCACAAAAGCGAACGCATACGTAAGCCGCGCCCACATATGTAAATGGCGTTCAAATCACACATGTGAGGTATTGCCACGTGCGTTAGAGCAAAAACGACATTTCTGGCCCAAGACCATCTTTGTAACTCTAAACAGGTAACCTGTAAAAAAAATTTAAAGCATTGCCTATGGAGATTTTTAAGCACCCAAGTTTGGCGCCATTCCACGAGTGTGCGCAATTTTAAAGCGTGATATGTTAGTTATCTATTTACTCGGCATAATATCTTTCACATTATTCAAAAAAGTTGGGCTAACTTTACTGTTTTTTTTTTTTTTTTTTTTATTCATGAAATTTAGCAAAAAAAAAAACGCGTTTGAAAAATCTATGCGCAAAATACGTGTTTCATAAAAAGTTGCAACAACCGCCATTTTATTCCCTAGGGTCTCTGCTAAAAAAAAAAACATATATAATGTTTGGGGGTTTTGAGTAGTTTTCTCGAAAAAAAAAGATAATTTTTACATGTAGGAGCGAAGTGCAAGAATTGGTCCAGATTGGGAAGTGGTTAAGAAATTTTTTTTTTGTAGACGCCAATTTTGTTTTGTTGCCCTTTTCTTCTTCCAGGTTTTTCTCTTTTAAGAATACATACATGAATAGAACTTCTAGTGTCACTTTAATCTTGACCCTTTTCACCTGCTTCCTAGTGTTTTCCATTGTTCCTTTAACCACCTCACTACAGTGCATTTTCACCCCCTTCCTGACCAAGCCATTTTTCAGCTTTCAGCGCTGACGCACTTTGAATGACAATTGCGCGATCATACAACACTGTACCCAAATGAAATTGTTATCATTTTTTCCCCCACAAATAGAGCTTTCTTTTGGTGGTATTTGATCACCTCTGCGTTTTTCTTTTTTTGCGCAATAAACAAAAGAAGAGCGACAAATTACAAAAAATATATATTTTTTTTTTACTTTTTGCTATACTAAATATCCCCCAAAAATATATAAAAAAACATTTTTTTTTCCTCAGTTTCGGCCGATACGTATTCTTCTACATATTTTTGGTAAAAAAAAAATCGCAATTAGCGATCATTGATTAGTTTGCGCAAAAGTTATAGCGTTTACAAAATAGGGGATAGTTTTATAGCATTTTTTATTAATATTTTTTTTTTTACTAGTGACTGCGACAGCGATTTTTGTTGTGACTGCGACATTATGGCGGACACATCGGACATTTTTGACACATTTTTGGCACCATTGTCATTTATACAGAAATCAATGCTATTTATATGCATTGATTCATGTATAAATGACACTGGCAGTGAAGGGGTTAACCACTAGGGGGCGGGGAGGGTTAATTATGTTCCCTAAGAGTGTTTCTTACTGTGGGGGGGAGGGGACTCACAAGGGAGGAGACCGATCGGTGTTTCTCTGTACAGAGAACACCATCGGCTCCTCTCCTCTGACAGGACCGTTGATCTGTGTGTTTACACACACAGATCCACGGTCCTGCTGTGTTACCGGGCAATCGCGGGTGCCCAGCGGACATCGCGGCCGCTGGGCACGCGCATCGGGTGCCCAGTGACACGGCGAGAGCGCGCGCGCGCGCGCTCCCTGCAGTGCACAGAAGGGGAGAAAGTCATATGACGCCCTCCCGGAACGAGAGCTGCGCCGCCTGGCCATCATTTGACGGCCGGCGGTCGCAAAGCGGTTAAAGGGTTGGGTAAGACCAGTGGGAAGGCAAATGGGAGGTTGGTGAAGCTCAACCTTCGTAGGACAAGCTAAGATTTGCCTACAACTTCCTATAGCTCTGTATACAATTTTTATGAAGGTAGTCCCTGCCAATGTATTTTTTTTTATGATTCGCTTGGTTCATATTTCCCAAGTTTTTCATGGGCTTAGCTTAAGACTACTTTTTTTTGTGTCTGTTGGTAGCTTGTTCCTGCTCCAACCACTTTTCTCTTATTAAACTGCTGGGTAAAGGAGCCTGGCAGTTACTCAGCAATAAAGCTATCTCTCGATCTTTGTTTTCTTTCTTGTGGTTTGAGTTCACATGAGCCTCGCTAGGTGTGACATTTGTGGTTGGATGACATGCACCGTAGTGTACCCCAGGTGTTTTGAGGTTGACAGGCTGGCGGTGGTATTGAAAACTGATGCTGCTTGAGACAAGACAGAAAAAAGTTCATTTATTTCATTGATCAGAGGACATATGAATTAAAGACAACATCATATGAAACTTATATATGAACAGACCCGTCGTATAAAACAAAACATGTCCCATTGATTGTGTTTCACAGCTGCATCGCGCCTCTTAGGTTCGCCTTTTCCGGGAAACACATAGTTCCACTAACGCTGTAAACTGAAAACGTATCTCCAGTTTTGCTGGGGAAAAAAATCCTTTCCTTTTGGTAAACTATATACAGTATATTATGAGGCTTCTGTCATATAGATTACAGATCCTTCCTTGACACTGCCCCATAAATATTGATATGGTTCTTGGCAACATTTTCTCTAACTGGGTAAAGTACTTTGGGGTTGATTTACTAAAGGCAGCACTGGTTCTTAACCTTTTTAGTGCCGTGACCCCTTGAAAAAATCTCCCAAGTTGTGGGGACCCCTAACAGTAAAATTATTTTCATAGCGTGGGTTGTCAGCATCCACAAGTAATTTGCGCCCCTAACCCATGGACATTTAGCGCTCACTGAGTCGCTTCCACTTGTACACTATTAAAACCCCTTATGGTGCATTTTAGGATGCACCGCTCCTTTCTTTTTCTTCTCCTTTCTTTCCCTTTTACTTCTACCTTTCCTAGTTTTATTCCCCCCCCCCCCCATCTCTCTCTCTAGACGTCTTCCTTGTTCTTTCTCTTATTCTTTCTCTCCCTTCTTATTTGTTCCTCCTCCTCTTTTCCTCTCCCTTTGTTCCTCCCTCTCTATTTTTTATTCCTTCTCTTACTCCTTGGTGGGGAGTTGGGATCAGTTGGGTTTTAGTTCAATCTTATTTTATTGAGATAGAGAACTTGAGATAGAAAAATTATACAATAGACATATACAGTGGTGTGAAAAAGTGTTTGCCCCCTTCCTCATTTCCTGTTCCTTTGCATGTTTGTCACACTTAAGTGTTTCGGAACATCAAACCAATTTAAACAATAGTCAAGGACAACACAAGTAAACACAAAATGCAATTTGTAAATGAAGGTGTTTATTATTAAAGGTGAAAAAAAACCAAACCATCATGGCCCTGTGTGAAAAAGTGATTGCCCCCTAAACCTAATAACTGGTTGGGCCACCCTTAGCAGCAACAACTGCAACCAAGCGTTTGCGATAACGTGCAATGAGGCTTTTACAGCGTCCTGGAGGAATTTTGGCCCACTCATCTTTGCAGAATTGTCCTAATTCAGTTACATTAGAGGGTTTTCGAGCATGAACGGCCTTTTTAAAGGTCATACCACAACATCTCAATAGGATTCAGGTCAGGACTTTGGCTAGGCCACTCCAAAGTCTTCATTTTGTTTTTCTTCAGCCATTCGGTGGTGGACTTGCTGGTGTGTTTAGGATCATTGTCCTGCTGCAGAACCCAAGTTCGTTTCAGCTTGAGTACACGAACAGATGGTCGGACATTCTCCTTCAGGATCTCTTGGTAGACAGCAGAATTCATAGTTCCTTTTATCACGGCAAGTCTTCCAGGTCCTGAAGCAGCAAAACAGCCCCAGACCATCACACTACCACCACCATATTTTACTGTTGGTATAATGTTCTTTTTCTGAAATGCAGTGTTCCTTCTACGCCAGATATACTTGGACACACACCTTCCAAAGAGTTCCACTTTTGTCTCATCGGTCCACAGAATGTTGTCCCAAAAGTCTTGGGGATCATCAAGATGTGTTGTGGAGAAATTGAGACGAGCTTTGATGTTCTTTTTGCTCAGCAGTGGTTTTCTCCTTGGAACTCTGCCATGCGGGCCATTTTTGCCCAGTCTTTTCCTGATGGTGGAGGCATGAACGCTGACCTTAACTGAGGCAAGTGAGGCCTGCAGTTCCTTGGACGTTGTTGTGGGGTCTTTTGTGACCTCTTGGATGAGTCGTCGCTGCGCTCTTGGGGTAATTTTGGGCGGCCGGCCACTCCTGGGAAGGTTCACCACTGTTCCATGTCTTCGCCATTTGTGGATAATGGCTCTCACTGTGGTTCGCTGGATTCCCAAAGCTTTGGAAATGGCTTTATAACCCTTTACAGACTGATAGATCTCAATTACTTTCTTTCTCAATTGTTCCTGAATTTCTTTGGGTCTCGGCATGATGTGTAGCTTTTAAGGATCTTCTGTGGACCTTACTGTGTCAAGCAGCTCCTATTTAAGTGATGCCTTGATTGTGAACAGGTGTGGCAATAATCAGGCCTGGGTGTGGCTAGAGAAATTGAACTCAGGTGTGGACAACCACAGTTATAGTATGTTTTAACAAGGGGGGCAATCACTTTTTCACACAGGGCCATGATGGTTTGGATTTTTTTTCACCTTTAATAATAAACACCTTCATTTACAAATTGCATTTTGTGTTTACTTGTGTTGTCCTTGACTATTGTTTAAATTGGTTTGATGTTCCGAAACACTTAAGTGTGACAAACATGCAAAGGAACAGGAAATGAGGAAGGGGGCAAACACTTTTTCACACCACTGTATGTCTTTCATTAACACATAAACAGATATATATAACTTTATATATAGCTTTGCTACAGTGGTTTAGGTGATTTTTGAGCTTCGGTTAATTTAGTGTTGTATATGAGCCGGGATCAGTTGGGTTTTAAAAGTGTACGAGTGGAAGGGACTCAAGGAGCACTAAATGTCTGTGGGTTAGGGGGAAAATTACTTGTCTTGCCTTGGGTGCTGACAACCCACGCTATGAAAATAATTTTACTGTTGGGGGTCCCCACAACTTGGGAAATTTTATCAAGTGTTCACAGCACTAGAAAGGTTGAGAACCAGTTCTGCCTTTAGTAAATCAACCCCAAAGTACTTTACCCAGTTAGAGAAAATGCTGCCAAGACCCATATCAATATTTATAGGGCAGTGTTATGTGTGGTATAAATTCTGTATGAATTTTCAATTAAGAGAGTTCCAGTTTGCACCTAAGCTAGTGTCGTCCAGTGCTTGGGTGCAATTCTCAGCTATAATTCCTGGTTCCAGAGTGGAGGAAGCTGTATCTTGGCAGGGGCACCCAGGCTGGGTGCCAGATGGTCCGTTACAGTGACCAATCAGCTTCCAGGTTTTATTGTCAAAGCTTAACTGAAAAAGTTAAAGTTAGAATATGATTGTCTAGCATACACAGCTGCACCAAATTCTGGGTACTCCAGTTTTAGTAAATTTACCCCACAGTGAGATCATTAACGGTCAGAGCAGGCATGAAGCTATGGACCACTGGTGCCCAGCCCTCATCTACAGAGTGCACTGCACATGGGGCAGCTGCCCCCCCCCCCCCCTGCCCAGCTCCTTATCCCAGCCATGAGTAGAAGTGCTAGCCACTGTGCTTCCTATATCAATGGATGGTGTGGGTGACCACAGATTTCTCTTTGCATTAAAAAAAAGGCTTCTGAACTTGTACGACTTGATGTTAAATTTACGTTATTCTTTATTCCAGCCTATTCCTCTTGTTTAATCTTGGAAATGCACCTGACCAATGGTATTTAATCATTGTTTTGACACTGAAGTGGGTTGTTATATATTTTTTGTCCCTACACTGATAGACTAACTGCTGAAAATGAAACCTTGCACTTCATTCCTCCTCTTATTTCTGTCATAAAAATTCTTTATATCTGTCATGTTAACCTGAGCCGTGTCTGCAGCTCATAAGAAGTATTATGCACAGTGTAATGGCTTTATAAGTTAGGCAAGGTGCTTGGAGGGATTTCTATTACAGTAGACAGCAGGCCTGGCGCTAGAGGTGTGGTGACTCTGGCTTTTACCAGGACGGCTGTTGTGTCTTGCTGTGGCCTTGTTTCCTGTTGGATACTGTCTATGAATAGGCTTAGCTGTAGTGATATATCAGCTCATTATATGTGGGCAAGATATTGTACAAAACCAGGAGCAGTACTAATACACATGATTGCAGCCTTTCTCAACTAGGGTTTCATAGAACCCTAGGGTCACACTTAAATTTGCTAGGGGTTCCTTGAGCAGTGAGCAATGGCAAGTTGATCTCCTACCTACACTGACTATCAATGCAAGAGGGCATGTCTACACTAACCACTAATATTAGTGGACACAACACTTTATACTATGCTTTGCTTTCTATTATCCCTTTAATTTCACGGTCATTACTGAAGATGTTTTTGTACAGAGCAGAAGGGTGTAAAAAATTATCTTCCGAGAGTGACAAATATGCTCGATATTTCACATTATTTAGTCTTGAATTTAAAACGGTCTACAATTTAGTGATCATGCTAACGTGCTGCAAACTCCAGGCATAAGTATTTGTTGTAGGAGCTCCCTGAGACCGTAAAGTGGTTGTAAACCCTTACAATCCACTTTTTGCAACAGGTAAGCCTATAATAAGGATTACCTGTAGCTACCCCGGATATTTCCTAAACCTGCATGGTTTAGGAGATATCCCCTGTATCTGCATGTGCCAACACCATCGATACATGCACACTGAAGCAATGGCACGTACGTACCATTTGCTTCAGTGAGTGTGCCGTTACCGGCAGCTCCCACGCGCATGCGCGGAGTGACGTCATCACGGCTCCGGCCAATCACAGCGCCGGAGCATCAATACCCTGAAGTAACTCCGGGGAGAAATGTCGCTGGCCGGGTCTGTGTTACGGGCACCGCAGCGCCGGCTTCGATCTCAGGTAAGTATTACATAATGAGCTAGTATGCTATGCATACTAGCTTATTATGCCTTTGTCTTGCAGGTCTTTTTTTTTTTTTTTTTTCATATGCGTTTACAACCACTTTAACGTAACACTAAACTATATCCTTACTCTCCAAAAACAATCCATACCTATCCACTACTTAAAAGCCCTGTAATCTATTTTTATTGTGTCTTACTGGGGGTTATTTACTGAAGGAAAATCCACTTTGCACTGAAAGTGCACTTGGAAGTAAAGTCGCTGTTCATCCGAGGAGGACGTGCAAGGAAAATAAAAAAACAGCATTTTGGATTGGATGATAAAATCAGCAGTGCTTCTACTTATTTCAGATCTACCCCTCAGATTTAGAGCGACTGCACTTCCAAGTGCACTTTCAGTGCAAAGTGGATTTGCCTTTTGTAAATAACCCCCATTGTGTTCTTCAGTCTTCTTATAACATCCTCCATGAGCTCCCGAAACTCTTTTTACCCCTCACTTCCATCAGTTTGGAATAAACAGTGCACGTTAGTGGAGGTCATGTGCACTGAATAGGGGATGTAGCCACTGCGCCCTGAATAGGGGATGTAGCCACTGCGCCCTGAATAGGGGATGTCAGCGGCGGCCATAGATAGATTCATGCATGAATCTATCTATTGGTGCTAGAGGGGGTCACAGTAGAGAGGGGGCGGCGCCCTTATGGACGCACCGCCACTGATAAGAAATCTAACAGGAGCCGATTACAATGCATGAATCTATCTATTGGTGCTAGAGGGGGTGGCAGGAGAGAGGGGGCGGCGCCTCTGCACCCTTATGGACGCACCGCCACTGATAAGGAATCTAACAGGAGCCGATTGCCAGAGGTAAAAGCAACCCACAATATTTTATTATTTCACATGACTTTAACAGTCATTAATATACAGCGGAATTCCAAAAATCCAACATACTTTTGTGGCCAGTCCCCACTCACCTGCACATCAATACTAGCTGGTCATATAAAAGTCATCCTTTCAACTTTATTGGGTTGTACTTGCCCCCTCCAGCCTCTAGATGGTGCTGTAGCTATAGAAAGAATATGATCAGCACCACCAAGAGGAGGAGTCTTGCACCAGAGATGCTGAGGATGCCATAGTTTACATAAATTAGTACAATATACTTACAGCCGCGTTCTCTGTGGCTGAATCAGGAGTTCTTTATATGGGGAATGTACATGGAGATCTAACAATACTGCACCATTAGGATTTTTTTTTTTTATTCCATATACAAATATGGGTTGGAGTAGTTTTATAGGACAGGGTGGCTTTTTTTTATCTTCAGTCCGGCAATGGAAGTATTGCATTTAATTAAAATGTACCTTTTATGTAAAGAAAAAAAAAAAAGCGTAACACGTGATTGCTGGTATGCGATGTGACAAGTCCTTCGCGTTTTTATAGGCGGAAACAAGCATAGAATGATATATGTATTACAGAAGTCATAAAACGTGCTGTATTTGTTGTCAGATGAAATCCCGAGTCCCAATAAATCTCCTTCCTTTTATGCTCGCCTCTCCGTTCTGTTAAAACTTGTCAGTGATTGAAATATTTTCTTAAGGGTCTCTGGCTGCGATGTCATTGCATTTTGTTTGCTGCGCCGAAGAATGTTTACTCTCCCTTAAGTTGTATGTTATGTCAGCTGCGGAAATTGGAACGCTAACAAACACCTTCTGGGCCTCTTTTTACGACATCTCCTCTTGTATCCATACGTAGATCTGCAATAGAGCAAGTGACTGACAAGAGGCAAACTGGCACTCGGGGCTATAATCAGCATGTAATACAAGACAACAGCAATACAATCACCCAAACCTGATTCGATTATTACACCGTTTTCATGATTTTGCATTATGTTTTATTACCCGCAGCAGATGATATAGTCTGATGTAGTCTGGTGATGTCACATATTGTGCGGCATCGCTGCATAAATTAAGGGCCAAAAATTCAGCAGCCGCTTCTTGGTTACCTTTTTGGAAAGGAGACTTGTGTTTTGTATGCATGGGTTATAGTTGTGTGTGATTGTTGTGCCCCCTGCGAAGATCCTATGCAAATATTGACTTTTCTGAAAGTCGATATGTGTCTACTGCTGGGTGCAGCAATGTGTTCCTGTGCCCAGGGCCAGCGATTGACCACTGCAGACCAGATTAGGGTGGTTGGCAAGAACAGTGATGGTAAGTGTTAGGTCAGTGGTCAAGTGGTCAAGTGCGCCCCTCTTCGCTCGAGCTGGACCTCAGCAGACACCAAGAGATCCTGCCAAGAGGGAGCCTGCTGTACACCCGGAAGAGTTTGTATTTATTTTATTGATTATTACAGGCATTTACGCTCACTGGCTACCTTGCTAGTAACGGGTTGGACCCCCTTTTGCCTTCAGAACTGCATTAATTATCTCTGGCATAGATTCAACAAGGTGTTGGAAACCTTCCTCAGAAATTTTGGTCCATAGTGACATGATAGCATAACGCAGTTGCTGCAGATTTATCGGCTGCACATCCATGATGGGATTCTCCCATTCCCCCACATCCAAAAGGTGATCTATTGGATGAGATCTGGTGACTGTGGAGGCCATTGGAGTAAAGTGACCTCATTGTCATGTTCAAGAAACCAGTGGTGAGATGATTTGAGCTTTGTGACATGGTGCATTATCCTGCTGGAAGGAGCCATCAGAAGATGGGGACACTGTAGTCATAAAGGGATGGACATGGTCAGCAACAATACTCAGGTAGGCCGTGGCGGCTAAACAATGTTCAATTGGTACTAAGGGGGCCATAGTGTGCCAAGAAAATATCCCTCATAGATGGATCCATGCGTTCGTGTTGTTTACGCCAAATTCTGACCCGACCATCTGAATGTTGCAGCTGAAATCGAGACTTATCAGACCAGGCAACGTTTTTCCAATCTTCTATTGTCCAATTTTGTAAGCCTGTGCGACTTGTAGCCTCAGTTTCCTGTTCTTAGCTGACAGGAGTGGCACCCGGTATGGTCTTCTGATGCTGTAGCCCATCTGCTTCAAGGTTTGATGTGTTGTGCATTCAGAGACGGTATTCTGCATACCTTGGTTGTAACGAGTGATTATTTGAGTTTCTGTTGCCTTTCTATCATCTCATCTGCCCATTCCCCTCTGACCGCTGACATCAACAAGGCATTTTCTTCCACACAAATGCCGATCAGTGGATATTTTCTCTTTTTCGGACCATTCTCTATAAACCCTAGAGATGGCTGTGCGGGAAAATCCCAGTAGAATAGCATTTTTTTAAATACTCAGACCAGCCCGTCTGGCACCAACAACCATACCATGTTCAAAGTCACTTTAATCCCCTTTCTTCCCCATTCTGATGCTCGGTTTGAACTTCAGAAAGTCTGAAATGTCTAGATGCCTAAGTTAATTGAGTTGCTGCCATGTGATTGGTTGATTAGCAATTTGTGTTACCAAGCAATTGAACCTAATAAAGTGGCCGGAGAGTGTAAATAGCCAGTCCTAAAATTTACACAAACCTACTGCACAGCACAGCAAGCTTGTGACCTGATTTTTCTTTCCTGCACCTATGAAGCTCAGCTTATGTCACCTCCCAGACACTAGTTTAAATGTATAGTCCATCTTTTGAAAACAAATTGTTAAGCGCACCCACATTAAAGCGGAGCTCCACCCTAAAGTGGAACTTCCGCTCATCGGAACCCTCCCCCCCTCCGGTGCCACAATTGGCACCTTTCAGGGGGAGGGGGGTGCAGATACCTGTATAATACAGGTATCTGCACCCACTTCCGGGCATAGATAGCCGAAGATTCTGCCCTCTTACGCCACTTCCTGCTGGGCCCCCGCTGTCTGCTGGGAAACACACAGATCCCACAGACAGCAGGGACCGTCCTTATTGCGCAGCACAACTCGCGCATGCGCAGTACGGAACCTTGCGGCTTCACTTCCTGATTCCCACACCGAAGATGGCGGCGGCAGCACCGACAGCCAATCGACAGAACGGTTTCGGGTGCCGACATCGCGGGCGCGCTGGACAGGTGAGTGTCCATATTTTAAAAGTCAGCAGCTGCAGTATTTGTAGCTGCTGACTTTTAAAAAAAAATTTCACCTGACTCCCTCTTTAATAAGAAAAAATTTGCAGTTTGTGTTACCAAGCAGATGAATAAAGTGGCCTGTCAGTGTATATAGTGCCAACAATTTTTGCAGTGAATTACATACTGTACATTCACATCAGTCTGCGCCCTAAAGGAGCTTACAATCTATAACAGCCTTTCTCAGGCAGTGTTGAGTGGAGCCCCAGGGTTCCTCCAGAGCAGGGGCCTCCAACCATTCTAAACAAAGGGCCAGTTTACTGTCCTTCCAACTCTAGGGGAGTGGAACTGTGGCCAATGGGAGTAGAAATTGTTCTGACATCAGTGGGAGTAAACAGTGCCTCATCTTTTACATTGGGAGGTGGAATAGGCCCCATTTTTGGTGTCAGTGTTAGGAATTATGCCCCATTATTGGTGTCCATGGAATGAATTGTGTCTCGTATCAGTTTGAGGAATAGTGCTCCAAGGGCCGGATAAAGGCTAGCAAAGGGCCACAGTTTGGAGACCACTGCTCCAGAGGCTGCTTCCTTGAGCAATCAGCAATTTCTGCCTCTCAGATAAGTGACTACTGACATCAATGATCTTTTTAGCTATCTGAAAGGAGGACATTCTTCCCACTAGAGATGAGCTTGAGCGTCCTTTGAACTCATCTGTAACCTGAAATCTGAGCTCCTAATTTTTTTGTACTCCAGTGAGCTGTGGGCTGGTCATTCCCCTGACCCAAAGCTCATTAGGCCCCTTTCACACTTATATGACTTGTGCCACGATTTGGGACTGCAAAGTAGCATGACAAGTCGTTCCCCATGATTTCCAATGACAGCCATTCATATTAGTACGACTTCAAGTCGTTCCGACTTCAAAGTAGTCCCTGCACTACTTTGGTCTGATTTTGATGCCACTTGCACAGGCATTTCTTGAAATCGCGGTAAAAAATGTCGGCAAAATCGCAGTAAAATCGCGCGACTTTAAAGTCGCACAAGTGTGAAAGGGGCCTTAGAGTACAAAAAAGCAGCAGTTCCTGTTAGAGATGAGTTTGGAGAACACCCAAGCTCTCTTCCGTGCTTCATTCAAAGATCAACCTCTAATATCTTGGCTAATGCTTTTTGGGGTAGCACCTCTTCATCAGAACCAACTCTATAGTGCGTTGGGGGGGTGTCATTCCCAATGAAACACAGCAACACCAGTACCGCACCACAATGGTGGAAAAGAGCTCTCAGCTGTAGTTATTGGATTGGTAATGTAACTAAAATGGCCCACGATCTTCTGATCTTTAGGTAACCTTAATGAGGAATAGGTCCCTATTTTTGTTGGGTTTTCATGAAAGGGATCACATGTAAAAATATTTTATTTTAATAAGGTAATGATGGACTTTGCAGCATGTGGAGAACTTTTTTTGATTCCTTTTGGCTGCCTTTCCTCTATGACCTGACTGGTTATCCTGTCTTTGTTTAATTAAATTAAAAAAATCACGTTCCAAGGCTAGTCACAGGTCCATGCTACTTGGACACCTGTACACTGTGTGATGAGAAAATAAAAATGCCATTGAGCCTGTACTGGATTATTAGAATTTATGAGGATAGTGGGATTGGTCTTGTGCATTGTCTGAGGATGCTCCATGTGGGTGGTGATATTTTTAGTCATTGCACAATATGCCAACAAGGCTGGCTGTACGGCTACAGCTAACTTGCTGTTGTACACAAGGATCTGTTATGTGTAGAGCAGGTGTCTGTGAAGGTTCTCATTTATTCAGGTCCTGGTATATCTAGTAGTAGTTGAAATTACAGAACAAGTCCAGTTGAATTTGAGCAACTACTACAAGATGTGTGGAGCCCTTGTACCGGATGAGGAGATGATATCCATAGAAGAGGTGTAAAGCCTGTGAGATAGATCAGCTGGCTCCTGCAATCCCCCCGCCTCCCCCCATTCTAAGTTTATTGGGGTACTAGGATAAAGGAAAGAATGGAAATGATGGCTGTAACAACGCTTAATGCCGGTTCACACTGGGGAAACCCGACTTACAGCGCGACTTAGCAAGGCAACTTGGAAGCAGCTTGGAAGCAACTTCAACGTGACTTTGAGTTATTTACAACACAACTTCAAGTCGCCCCCCAGGCCAGGTGACTTTGGCTGTGGCCAGTCACAGAATAATCAGCTCTCTGGGAGGGTGGGGTTTGCCTGAGTAAACAAATTATTTTCCTGTAAAGTCGCTTCAATATAGATGGAGATCCGACTTGGAGGTGACTTCCATTGAATTCCATTGAATTCTATGGGTACAAGTCACCTAGAAGTCGCCTTGAAGTAGTACAGGAACCTTTTCTTAAGTCGAAGCGACTTCAGTAGTATACATTAAGATGGCTCTCATTGATTATAATGTAATTCCTAATGTCAAGCGACTTGAGGTCTGACAAGTCGGATCCAGTGTGAACCGAGCCTTAGGGGTTGATTTACTAAAACAGCAGAGTGCAAAATCTGGTGCAGCTGTGCATGTAGCCAATCAGCTTCCAATTAAGGCTAGGTTCACACTGCTGCGAATTCTATTGCGAATTTGAGCCGTTGCGATCGCTCAAATTCGCAAGTCATTTTAATAACATTGTTTTCTGTGAGTGCCGTTCACATCAATGCTTTGCGAATCTAAGCTGCGTAAAAAAGGGTCATGTCCGAGTTTGGTCCGTGTGCGATGCGAATTCAGCTCCACAGACTGCTAAATTTGCAGTAGAATTGCAAGAACACATAAAGAATTCACAATGCAAATTCGCAACGCAATCGGATCAAAATCGCGCTAAATTCGCACCGCAGCAGTGTGAACCTAGCCTTAAGCTTGTTCAATTAAGTTTGACGAAAAAAATGGAAGCTGATTGACTACCATGCACAACTGCACCAGATTTTGCACTCTGCAGTTTTAGGAAATCAACCCCTTAAATTCCATCTTTTATGTGTTTCTACTATAATTGTGTCTGAGGAGTACAGTATTAAATAGAGGCACACAGCTACCTCCAGGCTGCAGTGCCTTCTGCAGGCTGGAGGCTTATTTTGTGAATGAAGCCTTCGTGTAATATATGATCCCTATGTTATAGCTGACATCATTATCACATGATCGGGAACAACTCTGATTGGTTCCCAGTCATTAGTGGGAGTGAGCTGTTTTTGACAGCCAGGTCTAATTGCTACCAGCAAGTGTTGGCTGCTACCTGTCAAACCAGAGACATAGATCAACTTTCCTTCGACATCGTGGCGGGGGGGAGCAATAATCTACAGATCACCTGAGGCTGCTACTAATCTAGTGAATGTGTTGGAAAGGGAAAACTCTTTCATTGTGGCTGTAATTATGACCAGTGAGGTGAGTAAATAGAGGAACTCACACTTATGCAGCCTTCCTGACACCAAGGATGGTATTATATATTTAGTACAGGTTTCCACAACTTTCATAACTCCTTGGATAATCTTGGATATTCAATATATATACATTCCATGGTGATTGAATTAAGGTGTCTGCTACCTGTGTAGGTATAAATGCTGGGGGTATCTTCCAGATGCTCATTGGAACTGAAGAAGTGGCTTGGAGAAGCTACCAAATGTCTTTTGGCGCGTACACACGTTCAGACTTTCCGACGGCAAATATGCGATCGGATCTTGTTGTCGGAAATTCCCACCGTGTGTAGGCTCCATTGGACAGTTTCCATCGTAATTTTCGTCGCACATAATTTGAGATCTGGTTCCCAAATTTTCCGACAACAAAATACGTTGTCGGAAATTCCGATCGTGTGTAGACAATTCCGGCGCACAAAGTGCCACGCATGCTCCGAATCAAGCAGAAGAGCAGCACTGGCTATTGAACTTATTTTTTCTCGGCTCGTTATACGTGTTGTACGTCACCGCGTTCTTGGCGTTCGGAATTTCCGACCAACTTTGTGTGACCGTGTGTATGCAAGAAAAGTTTGAGCCAACATCCATCGGAAAAAAATCCCATGGAATTTGTTGTCGGAATGTGCGATCGTGTGTACGCGGCATTAGACTTTACAGAGGAAGTTCTGTTGAATGTGACTAACAACTATTTATACCATGATCTGGATAAAATAGAACCTTCACAGGCATTTTAGCCCTATCCTAAACCTAACTTTAGAGGACCAATACATTAACCCACTTTTTTTAGTTGTCTTGAGCTAACATAAAATAAACCTTCGAAAGAAATGGCTGCACATCCAGAACTTCCGATTGCCTTTTATTTTTTTTCACAAAGATAACACCAAAGACACCAAACTGGTCACGTAGACGCGTTTCACACATACATCTTGTGCTTAATCAGATGTTAATCAAAACGATTAAGCACAAGATGTATGTGTGAAAGGCATCTACGTGACCACAGTTTGGTGTCTTTGGTGTTATCTTTGTGAAACAAAATAAAAGGCAATCGGAAGTTCTGGATGTGCAGCCATTTCTTTTTTCTTTCCAAGTTTCCCACAGAGGTGGGCCGGGGCTAGTACTCTGCAAGATACTCCAATCAGCCTTATCTCTGTACACCCGGAGCAGCGGTTCTTTTTCTTGTACAATAAACCTTCCCCACCACCGAGGCTTACTTAACCCAGTGGGACAACCCCAGACTGTCTTCTGCCGTGCCTGTTTCACCCTCTCCAGCCAAAAAAAATCTCTGTAACATTGCCCCTTCCTCTGTTGTTACCCCTCATAGACTTGTACAGGGTTGTCTCTTCAAATTTAGATGGTCTATAATGGGTAAGGAGTACACATTAAAGCAGGGATCCTCAAACTACGGCCCTCCAGCTTTGCGGAACTAGACATCCCATGAGGCATTGTAAAACCCATTCACAGACATGACTTGGCATGATGGGAATTGTAGTTCTTGAACAACTGGAGGCCATAGTTTGAAGTTTCAAGGGTCACCTCAGTAGACGTTGTTAGCGTTGACACCACCAGCGTAGGGCAATCACTATGGCATTCTCAAATGTTTGCTTTCATACAGAGTTCCCCTTTTGTAGGCTTGTTTTACCCGAGATCCACTTAAATAGTAGCAGATTCCAGCACAACGTCTGTAAATGCTGTCGTCTGCAGATTATTATTATGGAGTCGTGTTTCTATTTATTTACCTAACTATAATAATTGTGGTGACTAACATTTTCCTGCGCTGCTATGCGCACAGTTTTTTTTTCTTTTTTGTTAACTTTTTTTTTTTTTTTTTAATTTATTTTTCTTAGTAACAGATGTTTTAGCAGCGTGAATGCAAACTGTACATCTATAGTGAGCGCAAACAACAATCGCGCTCTAGAAGGGGACAATTTAGCCAGAGAAAGGCTCTCTTAGAAAAACCACAACCCTCCTAGAGAGATTTGGTCTCACTGGCAGTCCATTAATTTGTTCAAATTAAATATTATCTTTGAATATTTAAAGGTTAAATGTACACTGATAATGGATTTAGACAGCCATTAAGCGGTAATTGCTCCCTAATGCTGTTAATAACAGACGTTTTGATGTAGCTCACAAAAAAAAAAAAAAAAAATTGACGGAAAGCACATTGGATTTCCTCTATTTTTTCCTCATTAGGCAGCCTATTTGTTTAAGTTAAACTGTTTCTTTCAAAGTGAATAAAACCCTGTATGGGAGAGACGTTTTAGACAGAAAGCTGAGGTTTTAATAGCCATTTCCGGTGCTTAGGTCCTTCTACAGAAGCGGAAAATATATATTTAGTAGACTCAGTGTGCCTGTATTTCTGCAATATATATATATAATTATTAAAGGGAATTATTGGTGCTTGCATAAATAGTAGAGGTCAATGAATCTGTGAACATCTATTTTGCCAACAGTCCACCAAATCCAACCCTAGAACTCACGTCGCTGTATTAAATATTTATTCTCTGCTTCCTCTTTGACACCCCATTCCAAGAAGTGATGTACTAAATGGGTCATTTGGGACAGCAGAACTTTATATGTCTTAGCTAGATTTATAGCAACATAACGAGACTGAAATAGGGAGAAAATAGAAATAAAAAAAAATACATGCAGTCTGTCACTAGCATTTTGGGTCCTCCATGTAAAATATATATATATATATATATATTTTTTGGTCAAATAGTTTTTTCGAAAGTTTTGTATAAGATATTTGTAATACCTATTGGTCCTGCCTGTTGCTTTGATATTTCCACTTTCTGTGGCAACACTGTTTGTTCGGCAGTGAAATTGTAGGCAGGTGCAGTTTGAACTCCCCATTGTAGGTGGTGCTCAACCAAAGTGGCAATGCAGAACGGGAAGGAAGTCATGAGGAACTTGGTTCCTCCATGGTTTCCTGTGGTCACCAGGAGGACACCTATCTGATGCTTGTGCCCCTGGTGACGTCGGCAGCCATCTTGGTTCAGGGCAGTGTCTATTTAAGACTTTGGCTTCCAGGTTTGGCAGGCTTTGTGCGAGTGGCTAGTTGTGACGTACCTGGTGGAGATCAAGCTGTAGAGAGGACTTCTCTTGCAACTCCTGTCCAACGCCCCTGGTAGAGATGACAGGGAGTGAAGGACACAGAGTGGCACGAGGGCTGATGCAGCAGGTGGCTCTGGCTGGGCCTTGGCAGGAACCCAATGGCTGTAGATCACTGATTAGGCACTGAGAACAGGAACTCTGTGTTGCTGGATCAGCAGGCGGAAGCGTGGTTGGAACATAAGCCGGGGGTTATCAACAGCCGGGCAGAGCAGGTACCGAAATGGGAGGCAGAAGCTAAGACAGGATACAGGCCGGGTTCGGTACACAGTCAGGCAGCGAGGTACAGAACCACGAAGCAGGAGCAAGGTCAGACACAAACTGGGGTCACAGGTAGGCAGGCCGAAGTCCAAGGGAAGGTTCAGGTGAAGCTGGGTCAAACAGTGTACAGTAAGATGGTAATGTGTATGGTGAGCTTCAGATGACCAAATTATTTTAAAAGCACTTTTAAAGTGGTTTTAAAGCCTTAATTTATTTTTATTTTTTTTACCTTAACACATTCAGGGCAATAAGGTTACAAAATCTTCTGTGCTACAGAATCTTCCCCCTCACCTCCTTATACTTACCTGTGTCGATCCAGCACTTTGCCCGAGAGCAGCGGCTCTTGGCAGATTGATACCTGCTGATGTCAATCAAATTGTAGAAAGCTCAGACAAAACCCTTACAGCTGGAATAGGCACCCCCATCTTTGTATATGTGGTGATTGCCAAAGGTTACACTGATATACAGAGGTACAATAATGAGTGAGCATTTATCCTATATGGCCATGTATGCTTCCTGTGCATGCGGGTGCACTGTTGTCTTCTGTGAATGGTCATTAAGTCTGGGGGTGCCTCTGTCCAGTTGTACAGTTTTTACCTGCACCTACTTTGGAGAGGGGGGGGGGGGGGTTGTGAATCAGGTTATTATTTTTCCTGTTATCAGTCTGACATCCAATCGTTGTCAACTTTCCCTCTTGCATTTTGGTCATGGTCTGCAGCTGGTGTATTGGTTTTATTTTAGGTTTCAATGGATATGTGTTATCCTGTGCTATCTTATACTATCAGTGTGTACAATATGAATCTAATGGGTGGCTGCAAACAACAAAATTGTGTTCCCAACAATTCGTACAATCAAATAAACAAATCAGTATTTCTGCGCCTACCCCTTTAAATGTGCATCTATAGTAAGAGACATACACACTATTAGATTTTCTGCAGATTTTTGTCTTCAGATTTACCAAAATCATATAATATGAGGTCAAACCTAAACAGGTTCAATTTGTATGCAATCAGGCAGGCCCTTGGATTACATGGTTTTGGTAAATCTGAAGACAAAAATCTGCAGAAAATCTAATAGGGTCTTAATCCTCCAGTGATAATTTATTTTAGGTTGCCATGGGGTTGATTTACTAAAACTTGAGACTGCAAAATCTAGTGCAGTTTTGCATAGAAACCAATCGGCTTTTGTCAAAGCTTTACTATACAAGCTGATTGGCTACTATGCAGAGCTGCACCAGATTTTGCACTCTCCAGTTTTAGTAAATCCACCCCCCATATTACATTATGAAGATATGAATAGTAGATCCCGAGGAAACTATTTACAGGCGAAACATCGCAAAACAATGTATTCTAAAGCTTGTATATCATTTTATAAACTGTTCATTGTCAATAGATATGCTTTTTAACTTTTTTGTATTTGAAATATATGAATAAAATTTACACATACATTTTTTAATTATTTGGTGTTCTTGGCACAATAAAATCCCCAGCCCCCCCCCCCCCCCCCCCGGTGTTTCTTGATTGATTGATTGATTCACTGGAAACATACTCTTTTGTGTTGCTTACTGATTAGTGGATGGTGCAATGATATTTTTCCATCAGGGTCTTCCACATCTTACTAACGCTAAATGCTACATGAATCAACTTCCCTTACGCAAGATGGCTGCAGCAAGCGTACAATCACTTTAAAGCGGAATCCGCTTTGACGTTCACCATGGGCTGATTTGGCATGCAATTTGACATGCCAAATCGGAGCCTATTGCCAGCAAGGGCACCGTCCGAATCGGTACGATGCCAACTTTGCGGTACTGATTCCTGAAAATAGTTTCTGCACTTCTTTTGGCGACTTTGGGAACAATTTCAATAGACATCTGTGCATGAACCCGCATGGATGTCTCTCAAATCGCCCCCCGATGTCAGATTGAAATACCGGTTTGACATTCCGCCCTCAGTGTGAACATGGGCTTAAACTTTATCTGAGCACCGCAGTCTGAAAACTCTATTTAATTAATTTTTATTCTGGGAGAGTGTTTTTCAAAGTGATTTCTCAACCAAATAAAACATGGCGAAGTCAGCCGGAAGTGGGAGCAGGTGCAAAACCAGGTACTGACTCCCCCCCCCCCCCAGAAGATACCAAATGTGGCAGCGGAGGGTGGGGGAGCGAGTACCTGGTTTTGACAAGTACCCGCTCCCACTTCCAGCTGACCCAAAAGGGAAAGCTCTGCTTGCTTGCCCCCCGAAAGATGCCAAATGTGGCATCAGATGGGGGGGGAGGTGGGGAGGCAAACAAGCAGCGCTTCCCCTTTTGGGTAGAGCTCCGCTTTAAGCAGTTATGGCCCCAGTAATTTTTGCTTTTGGAAAACCGTCTGATTAAATCCTGACAACAGTAAGAACCACGGTCAGTATTATATAGCTTGTGCCAACCCTCAATTTTGCTGGACATCTTGTCCTGTCTAGGAAAGTGGACAAATAAGGGCCTACTGGCAGAATCAACCGGAAATAAAATTCTCAGAAAAACTAAAACTATTTTAAACTATTAACTACTTTGTTAATGCTGCTAACAGGTTACATAACACACCACTAATCCCCCCCCCCCCCCAGTGGGGGCACAGGCGGCAGTGCAAACTTGAGAGGGTCTAAACCAGGGGTCTCAAACTGGTGGCCCTCCAGCTGTTTCGAAAACTACAAGTCCCATGAGGCATTGCAAGGCTGACAGTTACAGGCATGACTCCCACAGGCAGTGGCATGGTGGGACTTGTAGTTTCACAACAGCTGGCCGCCAGTTTGGGACCCGTGGTCTAAATTTTCCCCCACACCATTCAGGGAAAAAAAAGTTTTTCCTAGAGTTACACTTTAATAAATGAATTCAGAATCTGTAGGCACCCCCTGGTTGTTCAGCACAAGGGGTTAATGCTAGATGTAAGTAAATGAAGCTGTATTAATGGCAAACTTGTTATATAATATACATTCCTTCGTGAAACTACAAATGGTTTCCAGGGTAAGTCATTATAGTGAAATTATCACTGATGGATCGTTCAGCATTTCTCAGCAATTCCAGAGCCTCAAATAAGGAAATTCTCAAAGTACGGCTATGTAATCATATGAAAGCAGATTCTTTTCAGAAGACAAATGGAAAGGCAGCTAAAAAATAAGAAATGAAAATTATAATGTACATTTGTTCAAATTACAGAGACGTTTCCAGGAAGCTTTTTTTAGGATTTTAAATGTTAGGACAAAGAGGTGTGTTCAACATTTTATTTTTTTTTTGAAAGAAAATAGTGGATTAAATATGTATCTCTATGTGTCTGTGAAAGTATGTAATTTTAGGTCATTTCGTAGGTTTCGTCTGTTGCATCTGCAAGCCGGTGTCTCTCTAAAAACACTTTTATTTGAGGTTCTCCATCCTTGTTTCCAGACCTTCATTAATTGTGCTGCATGGAAATAAAAGTAGCAATTTCGGCATATGGAAACCATTGTGGGGGGATCGAGGGCATATGGGGGAGGTGTTTTATGGGCATGTCAGTCATTAACTGACAGGTGCTGGGTGTTCTGGCTTAAGCTGAACTCTAGGCAAAAATATAAAAATATATAGCCGTTATGCTGCGTACACACAATCGGAATTCTCGTCGGAAAAAACTCTGATGGTTTTTCCGACGGAATTCCGCTCAAGCTGTGTTGCCTACACACGGTCACACCAAATTCCAACGGTCAATAACACAGCGGCATAAAACACGTTCGACAGCACTATAAAAGGGAAGTTTAATGCTTCTGAGCATGCGTCGAATTGTTTCCGAGCATGCGTCGGAATTTTGCGTGTCGGAATTGCATACACACGATCGGAAAGTCCGATAGAAAGGTTTTCCGTCGGAAAAATTGAGAACAGGTTCTCAATTCAAAGTCTGTTGGAAATTCCGACAGAAAAAGACCGTTGGGCATACACACGGTTGGAAAATCCGATGAAAAGCTCCCATCGGACTGTTTCCATCGGAAATTCCGACCGTGTGTAAGCCGCATTAGAGTATCTCACAAAAGTGAGTACACCCCTCACATTTTTGTAAATATCTTATTATATCTTTTCATGTGACAACACTGAAGAAATGACACTTTGCTACAATGTAAAGTAGTGAGTGTACAGCTTGTATAACAGTGTACATTTGCTGTCCCCTCAAAATAACTCAACACACAGCCATTAATGTCTAATGCTGATGGGACTCTGATGTAAGGGGCGGCTGATGGGACTCTGATATAAGGGTATGCTGATGAGACACTCTGATATAAGGGGGTGGTGATGGGAATCTGATGTAAGGGGGTGCTGATGGGACTCTGATGTAAGGGGCTGGTGATGGGACTCTGATGTAAGGGGGTGGTGATGGGACTCTGATGTAAGGGGCTGGTGATGGGACTCTGATGTAAGGGGGTGGTGATGGGACTCTGATGTAAGGGGCTGGTGATGGGACTCTGATGTAAGGGGCTGGTGATGGCACTCTGATGTAAGGGGCTGGTGATGGGACTCTGATATAAGGGGGTTCTGATGGGACTCTGATATAAGGGGGTGCTGATGAGACTCTGATATAAGGGGGTGCTGATGGGACACTCAAAATGTAATTGGACCGGTCTGAAAGAAGTCCCAGTCCAGCCCTGGTCTCTGCTTTAGATGAGGTTTATTAGAGAACATTTCTCTTATCTGTACTGGAACCAAGAGCCCTGTAATGAGACCGAGTGGGCAAAACTGTGTTGTTCTGTGTTGGTTTAACAGAGGCCTTGGGATGCTTTGACATGCGTGGTCCACCACTACTACTGGAGTTCTGATTTAAAGGCTTGCCATGTAGAATTGCATTTACTTAGAAGTCTTTTGTCTTTGCTAGAGAATTTATACCTACTTTTTTTATACACCCATTCCTTATTTAGAAGTATGGCATCTGAGGTCAAATACAGCAGATGGTAAATGTGATAGCAGTGGTATATGTGAAATATTCTGTACAGAGAATACACAACTGGAGAGGTATGATGGGGCTCCAAAGGTGCTAAGAGAGGCTGACTTGTGTACCATATATATTGAATTACTGCCAGGGTTTATGCAAGATGGGGAATGTCTTGTTGGATTTGGCAATGAAGTCAGTTCTATGAGACCTAACAGCATTTTAACATTTGGGGGGGAGTGGGTATGGAAAGGGGTTGGAAATAGGAACTGAGGGGGGGGGGTAGAAGGTGTGGTCTGGGGGAGGGATGAAAGGGGCAAATACACAGACAGCCTGATCTCCCTGCTGTAAACCCCAAATCTATGCTTGTTCATTTGAGAGTTTGATTGTTTCCACCCACCTTTCACTGCCCCTGCAGTTACGCTTTATTAACCTATATGACTGAGACCACTCCTAATGATCACTGAAAATATCTCACCAAAAGTACTTGAGATGTAAAAAAATAAATAAAAATGCCAGGTGGTTTCCTTCACCCGTATCTGCTAAAAAAATGATATACTGTATCAATTTTGGGTAGACTGACTCCTCAGGGCAACCATTCTCAACCAGGGTTTCGTGAAACCCTAGGGTTCCCTCAGAGGTTTCTTGGGGTTCCTTGAACTGTGCCTGATTGACCTTTAATTTGACGGTGCCTTCATTTTTCCAGGGCTTACACTACTTGGCAAAGCAAACAGCAAGACACTAATGGCCACCAATGTACGGAACATTCTGCCTGCTGACCATGAATGTAGGGGACATTTTCCTCATTGACTCACAATAAATTGGTTCAAGTAAGGGTTCGTTGAGAACCTGAAAAATTATTTAGGGGTTCCTCTGGGGTAAAAAGGTTGAGAAAGGCTGATTAAAGCGGAGCTCCACCCTAAAGTGGAACTTCCGCTTATCAGATCACCCCCCTCCGGTGCCACAATTGGCACCTTTCAGGGGGGAGGGGGTGCAGGTACCTGTATAATACAGGTATCTGCACCCACTTCCGGTACTAGCTAGCCGCAGCTGTCCCGCCCCTATCCGCAGATGCCCGCCCCCCCGTTGTGTCTTGAGAAACACACAGTTCCCAGGACACAACGGGGACCAATAAAGACACGCAGCGCGACTCGCGAACTGGGCAGTGAAGCCGCAGCGCTTCACTTCCTGATTCCCTGACAGAGGATGGCGGCGGGGGCAGCCAAGAGACGAGCGATCGCTCGTCATCTTCTGCCGACATCGTTGGAACAGGTAAGTGTCCATTTATTAAAAGTCTGCAGCTGCAGTATTTGTAGCTGCTGACTTTTAATATTTTTTGTGCAGGTGGACTCCCTCTTTAAGGGTATATTTTTAGTGATAGTTTTTATCACATTACTTGTTGGATAGCCTTATGCCCCGTACACACAATAGGATTTTCCGACAACAAATGTTGGATGTGAGCTTGTTGTCGGAAAGTCCAACTGTGTGTATGGTCCATAGAACATTTGTTGTCGGAACAAATGTTTGAGAGCAGGTTCTCAAATTTTCAGACGACAAAACTTGGTGTTGGAAATTCCGATCGTGTGTACACAAGTCCGACACACAAAGTCCACGCATGCTCGGAATCAAGCAGAAGAGCCGCACTGGCTATTGAACCTTATTTTTCTCGGCTCGTTGTACGTGTTGTACTTCACCGCATTCTTGACGTTCGGAATTTCTGACAACATTTGTGTGACCGTGTGTATGCAAGACAAGTTTGAGCCAACATCCATCTTTCGGAAAAAAATCCACGGTTTTGTTGTCGGAAAGTCCTATCGTGGATACAGGGCATTAGTGATTCACTGAAGGATCTTAATGTATATGTAAACCCAAGCACTAAAATTTCATACAAGCTTTAAAGCCCAAGTCCGAGCAAAAAATGTTTTCCCATGTAGTGGGACTGCACGGGTCAACTGCTAAATATTTGTCTAGGGGATTGGAGAACAGATGTTTACTCACCTATTCTCTGATTCTCCCTGCACAAAACTCGTCCCTCTGGCTTCTACCCCAGCCCCCCCCCCCCCCCCCCCCCCAGCACGATCCAGCAGTCTTGTGCGGTGGACTGTGCCTGACGTCATTATGCCCATAGACCAGGAATTGGCAGGAGATCATCGGCACTAAGCTGCAACAAAAATTAAAACAATTTTATTTAAAAAATGGCAGCTGTTTATGATACACAGTGCTTTAGAATATTTGTAGTTCAGTTAGGCTTTATATCTGCTATAATTGTTTCCTCAGCTCTCTTGTAATTACTCTTCTGATCCCTTTCTGTATTCAGCGTTAGGTGCTCTTCGCAATGAGTGACTTTCTCAGCAAACAGGTTCACGTGAAATTGCGCTTTTCCAGTGCAGCGCGCACTGCCCAAACATTGGCGGCATACAAATAATGACAATACCCTCTAAGTTACATTCCGTACCTCTTTCTGTGTCAGTCATTTCACATGTAAATATCGACTAGATCTCATCAAATAACATTTCAACTTTTTTTTAGAGGTTTTGTCAGCGTTCCTTTTGATGACATTATGAGGAACAATAGATAAAATGAGCTTGAATTGGAAAGCTGTGCGTAGTGTAGAGGAGTTTGCAGCTGCTAGTGATGACACAGTACTGTGTGAATGGGCCTGCAGCCTTCCATTCACTCTTGTTGGGCCCATTAAGACACGCATAAAAATGGCCCAGGCGTCATAACGTCACTACGGGAGCTTGAATAGAAAAGGTTTCTATTGATAGTCAATAAGTGCTGCCATCTCTGTCATTTATTGTGTGAAAATGAAAGGGGAATGGTTAAAGAACAAACAAAAAACGATATATATATATCTATATATATATATAGATATATATAGATATATATATACAGTGGTGTGAAAAAGTGTTTGCCCCCTTCCTCATTTCCTGTTCCTTTGCATGTTTGTCACACTTAAGTGTTTCGGAACATCAAACCAATTTAAACAATAGTCAAGGACAACACAAGTAAACACAAAATGCAATTTGTAAATGAAGGTGTTTATTATTAAAGGTGAAAAAAAATCCAAACCATCATGGCCCTGTGTGAAAAAGTGATTGCCCCCCTTGTTAAAACATACTATAACTGTGGTTGTCCACACCTGAGTTCAATTTCTCTAGCCACAACCAGGCCTGATTATTGCCACACCTGTTCACAATCAAGGCATCACTTAAATAGGAGCTGCTTGACACAGTAAGGTCCACCAGAAGATCCTTAAAAGCTACACATCATGCCGAGACCCAAAGAAATTCAGGAACAATTGAGAAAGAAAGTAATTGAGATCTATCAGTCTGGAAAGGGTTATAAAGCCATTTCCAAAGCTTTGGGAATCCAGCGAACCACAGTGAGAGCCATTATCCACAAATGGCGAAGACATGGAACAGTGGTGAACCTTCCCAGGAGTGGCCGGCCACCCAAAATTACCCCAAGAGCGCAGCGACGACTCATCCAAGAGGTCACAAAAGACCCCACAACAACGTCCAAGGAACTGCAGGCCTCACTTGCCTCAGTTAAGGTCAGCGTTCATGCCTCCACCATCAGGAAAAGACTGGGCAAAAATGGCCTGCATGGCAGAGTTCCAAGGAGGAAACCACTGCTGAGCAAAAAGAACATCAAAGCTCGTCTCAATTTCTCCACAACACATCTTGATGATCCCCAAGACTTTTGGGACAACATTCTGTGGACCGATGAGACAAAAGTGGAACTCTTTGGAAGGTGTGTGTCCAAGTATATCTGGCGTAGAAGGAACACTGCATTTCAGAAAAAGAACATTATACCAACAGTAAAATATGGTGGTGGTAGTGTGATGGTCTGGGGCTGTTTTGCTGCTTCAGGACCTGGAAGACTTGCCGTGATAAAAGGAACTATGAATTCTGCTGTCTACCAAGAGATCCTGAAGGAGAATGTCCAACCATCTGTTCGTGTACTCAAGCTGAAACGAACTTGGGTTCTGCAGCAGGACAATGATCCTAAACACACCAGCAAGTCCACCACCGAATGGCTGAAGAAAAGCAAAATGAAGACTTTGGAGTGGCCTAGCCAAAGTCCTGACCTGAATCCTATTGAGATGTTGTGGTATGACCTTAAAAAGGCCGTTCATGCTCAAAAACCCTCTAATGTAACTGAATTAGGACAATTCTGCAAAGATGAGTGGGCCAAAATTCCTCCAGGACGCTGTAAAAGCCTCATTGCACGTTATCGCAAACGCTTGGTTGCAGTTGTTGCTGCTAAGGGTGGCCCAACCAGTTATTAGGTTTAGGGGGCAATCACTTTTTCACACAGGGCCATGATGGTTTGGATTTTTTTTCACCTTTAATAATAAACACCTTCATTTACAAATTGCATTTTGTGTTTACTTGTGTTGTCCTTGACTATTGTTTAAATTGGTTTGATGTTCCGAAACACTTAAGTGTGACAAACATGCAAAGGAACAGGAAATGAGGAAGGGGGCAAACACTTTTTCACACCACTGTATAGATATATATATATATATATATATATATATATATATATATCTATATATATATAGATATATATATATATAGATATATAGATATATAGATATATAGATATATAGATATATAGATAGATATATAGATAATATATAGATATATATATATATATATATATATATAGATATAGAGATATATATATATATATATATATATATAAATTATAGTTATAATCTACCTTTTGAAAAAAATAAATGCACCCACAATGGTACCCACAGGCACTACATTATTTACATTCAAGTTCCAGGTCTGTATAGAGGTACAGACCCATCATTATGGGGCTTGGAGAATTAAACAATAGATTGCAAGTCCAGTGACGTCACCTGTGCTCCATTGAGATCTACAAATTCCATTACTGTGGTTACTGTGAATTGATGATGCAGCACTGTGGACGGAGCCACACAGCTGGCTGGTATAAAAAGCACAGACAGGAGGCTGCAGAGAGAAGCGCCCTGCAATTCAGGTGGGTGGGGTGGAGAGATAAGAATATGAGGGTAGGGGTGTAAAAATGTGACCATGTTTATGTTACACCCTAGCTCCCTCCTTGTTGGCCTACCTTACATAGGTTACCCCCCCCCCCCCAATCGATTATGTATGCTGCTGCCAGACCCATCCACCTTACCAATCGTATGTTGTCTGCTACCCCTTTGTGCCAGTCCCTCCATTATCTTCCACTCACCCAATGAGTAAAATTCAACATACTAGTAACAGTCTACAAAGTAATTCACAACTCTGTCCCCAGCTACATCACCAACCTTGTCTCAAAATACCAACCAAAGTGTTCTCTTTGCTTCTCCCAAGACCTCCTGACTCTTTTTTCACCTCCTCCCATGCTAGCCTCCAGGACTTCTCCAAAGTTTCTCCCATCCTCTGGAATTCCTTACCCCAATCTGTCTAACTGTCTCCTACCCTATCCACCTTTAGGCGATCTCTGAAAACCCATCTTTTCAAAGAGTTTTATCCCACCTGTTGGATAGGTGCAGAGGGGTGTGGCAGGCAGTAAACACACAAAGTCTCATTTTGCAAAGAGCGTTATATTGTAACAGCCAAATCAAAAGTATAAACAGGCCCAGCGGAAAGCTCACCTGTCCGGGGCCACTTACAACTGAGCAGCAAATAATCAGCGGACAGAAGATTTCTGGATGCTAACTGCGTCTGCCATGAGGAGAGAAGTGCAGCCTGGCTGGTCCAACACAAAGGAGAGGCTTCCTGAAGAGGTAGACATATTCCTGCTCTCTCCCTACTCCACCGGAACCTTTCCCTATCGCTTTTACTGTCCCTGACAGATGGGGTTCCTATTCTAACTAGTTCACTTGGCAAAAGCATTCCAAGCCCAGGAACCAGGGTTTTAAATAGACTCTGGCTGACCCCAGATGGTCACCAAAGTCACATTATCCAATGGAATAGTCGCCTCCCCGTGAACGAGGAAATCATAGCAAAACCAAGTCCTCCCCCCCCCCCCGACTTCCTTTGCCTCTGCATACGGTTGAGCACCACTTACAGTGGAGAACTGTTGGCGCTATATAAATCCTGTATAATAATAATTATAAAAATATGGTTGTAACATGAAACAAGGTTCCAAAAGTGAACTAAGCCTCTAAAGTGGAACTATACTTACCCTTTGTTCCAGAATTGCGACGTCCATGACAGCCCTTACTGGCATTGATATCTCCCAGACTTCTTTGAGATTTGGCATCTTCAGCCCTTCTTATTTGACCAGGCCAGGAACTTGTAAGTTGTGTGCATGCACAAGGGAGTTTATTCATCCCGATACCCGGCAGATGCCTGGGATTGCAAAAGAAGGATGTGGACGGAAAGGTAAGAAGCCTTTATTTCAGACAAGACCTAGTGTGTCTCTTCTGCAATAAAAAACCTTCCTGTGTGTAATTTTTTGGAAAAACGGCTATAGGTCCTCATCAATCAAAAGAAACAACATTCTCCTCCATTGTCTATGTATAATCTTTTCTACTGTCAAGTCTAGGCTTGATCCTGAGCCGGTTGCCATTTAACCCATTTTTCTTTTAAGATTTTATAAGAGGATTTCCCCAAACCCCCTCACGCAGCTCCTTCCCAGATAGCGATCATTAGATAACCGTGTGCGGAAATAAATGTAATATTTTCAGTGACAGCTTTTCACAGCTCGCCGCTGCCTTGCCTTGCTCTGGGATACACTCATTGTGATCTCACTTCCCATTGTCATTGTCACAAATTATTAGCAATCACGTCTCTTGGTAAGTGACATTAACACACTAATGAAATGAGTATCACCTTGGCAGTTAACATATTTATTACAAATTGATGTTGATTTTAAATATTGAAGTTAATTATAGGAGCTGACACTGTTGCGCCTTTATTACGAGGGAAGAAGTGGGAGTGACTGACATATATCAGGGTATCTTTATGGTGTGTGCAATGTGGAAGAGTTATCGCCGCAGACCTGCAATTACTGTCTTCAATCTCCTCTTCATATTCTGAGCATGGTACTTCAAACGCCATGTAAGCTGGGACATAGTAAAGGGATCTAGAAAAAGTAAAAGTGTTTGCATTGCCCATGGCAGCCAGATCTGCTAAACTGCAGTGGCAAATAACTGCATGAGTATAAGTATATGTAAACGCAGTCAGTAAAATATATCATCTTTAATGTACCGTCATTTCAAAAGTAATTTCTAATATTTTTAATTCTGCAGCTTGCATTCATTTGTACCTGTACTCAGTGTATGCACATACATTATTACTTACATATACTGAACAAGTATTAAAAACACTTCAAAACAAGTTCTCATTCACCTCTGTAGCTATAGGCATTCTGAAGAAAATAATCCTCAGAAATGACTACAAAGGCACTGAAATCTCAGCTGTGCTTGGAGTGCATTGCACAATGAAAGTACTAGTTGTAAAGCCTCAAGGTTTTTTACCTTCATGCATTCTATTAAAAAAAATCTTGTAAAAAACCTTCTGTGTTAAGTGCCCCCAGCCCCCTTAAAACTTACCTGAGCCCCATCCAGATCCAGTGATATTCACAAGAGCCTCCTCAGGGGCTGAGACAGCCAGGGAGCCAAGAGAGCGGGGGTGAGGCTGGGCCGTGCTACGTGTGAATGGGCACATGAAGCAGCGGCTCGGGACCAAACCTGCTTGGGTGCCCTCATAGCAAGCTGCTTGCAGTGGGGGGCCTTAGCAGGAGGGAGGAGCCAGGACAGCCAGCGGGGGAATCGAGAAGAGGAGGATCGGGGCTGCTCTGTGCAAAACCATTGCACAAAGCAGATACATATAACATGTGTGTTATTTAAAAAAAAGTCTTTAATATTACTTTAAGGTAGAATACCTAGTTGTCCCCCCCCCCCCCCCCAGCCTTCCTTAAATAATTACCAGAGTCTTGGATCACCTCAATGCTGTGCCCCTCTGCAGCAGTGCTGGTTCTCTCTCTCCCCTCTTACAGTCTCAGAGACAACAGTGGAAGCCATTGTCAATCAAATGTTATGAGGAGGGAGTGGGGCTGAGCCGTGCTTTGTGTGTTGTCAATAGATGCACACAGCCTGGCTTGGGAGAGAGCCAGCAAGTGCGCCCCCATAGGAAGCGGCTTCCTATAGGGGCACTAAATTGGATGCAAGTGGTGTGGGTGTGCCTTAGCTCTTTTTTTTTCTTCTTTGTTTTTGCAGCAGAATCTCAGTGTCAATACACAGCATGTAAGCTGTTAGAAACCAACTGAAACTCAGCCTCACACTTTGTTGAGATCTTTGAGGAATTCCCTCACAGTGCATGCATCTGAAGAGGTCACTGATGGCTTTATTTAAATCTAAGTAACATAGGTCCCCCCCCCCCCCCCAAAAAAAAAATATATATATATATATATACTCACCTACAGTAGGTGGATTCAGCATTGATTTGATGCTGCATCTGTTTCCCACTGCCTCTACACTGAGAACTGACCGATAAGACATCTCTGATCGCTCAGTTCGCCCCCTCAGCTCTGAGCAGAGAGCCATGACTGACAGTCAGCAGATCTCTCCTCTGCCCCTCCAGCATTCACTGAAGCGCTGGTCTGTGGAGGGGCTGGCTAAGGCTCTCAGTGGCATGCTGAGAGCCTGAGCCTGCTGCAAGTCCAGGCTGCTGGGTGGATCCCGTGTAAGGTCGGGATCGATTCAGCACCTGGACCGGCTGAGTGACGGCTTTGCAAATCCCCTCAAGCTTAGTCGGGTTGGATGGGGACTGTTGGTGGACAGCCATTTTCAGGTCTCTACAGAGACGTTCGATAGGGTTCAAGTTAGGGCTCTGGCTGGGCCACTCTAGGACATTCACAAAGTTGTCCCTAAGCAACTCTTATGTTGTCTTGGCTGTGTGCTTGGGATTGTTGTCATGTTGGAAGGTGAACCTTCGGCCCAGTCTGAGGTCCTGAGTGCAGTGGAACAGGTTTTCATTGAGCGTATCCCTGTACTTTGCTCCATTCAGCTTTCCCTCAACCCAGGCCAGTCCCTGCTGCTGAAAAACACCTCCACAGCATGATGCTGCCATCACCATTCTTCACTGTTGGGATGGTATTGGGCAGGTGATGAGCGGTGCCTGGTTTTCTCCAGACATAACGTTTAGAATTGAGGCCAAACAGTTCAATCTTGGTTTCATCAGACCAGAGAATCTTGTTCTTCACAGTCTGAGAGTCCTTCAGGTGTTTTTTTTTTTTTGCAAAATCCAAGCAGGTTTTTATGTGTTTTGCAGGAGAGGCTTCTGTCTAGCCATTAAACTGAGATTAGTGAAGGGCTGCAGTGATGGTTGTCCTGGAACTTTGTTCCATCTCCAGACAGAATCTCCGGAGCTCAGTCAAAGTGACTATCGGGTTCTTTGTCTCCTCTCTTACTAAGGTCTTTCTCCCCCAATTGCTCAGATTGGCTGGGTGATCAGCTCTTGGAAGAGCCCTGGTTGTACCAAACTTCTTCCATTTGAGAATTATGGAGGCCACTGTGCTCTTGGGAAACTTCAGTGCAACAGAAAGGTTTTTGTAGCTTTCCCCAGATCTGTGCCTTGCAATAATCCTGTCTCTGAGCTCTGCAGGCAGTTCCTTTGACCTTGTGCCGTTTGCTCTGATACAGTATGCATGCTCAGCTGTGAGATCTTTTACAGAGAGGTGTGTGTCCTTCCAAATCACGTCCAATCAATTTAATTTACCATAGGTGGACTCCAATCAAGGTGTAGAAACATCTCAGCAACAATCAAGAGAAATGGGAGGCACCTGAGCTAAATTTCAAGTGTTGTTGCATTGGGTCTGAATACTTATGCCAATGTGATATTTCAGTTTTTTCTTTTTAATAAATTCGCAGACATTTCTTAAATTCAGTTTTCACTTTGTCATTATGGGATACTGAGTGCAGATTAATGAGAAAAAAATTAATTTAACTGTAGTATCAGGCTGCAACATAAAATTAAAAAAAGTGAAGAGGGTCTGAATACTTTATGAATGCACTGTACATCTTTCTTACACTGGTTAGATAGCATAGGTGTTACTAGGGCGGGGGGACTCGTTTTTAAGATTAGTTAGGTATAGCCCTGAACTCTACTTTAGGCTAGGTTTACACATATGGCTGTGGTTTGCAGCCTGGGGTACGGTGCGGTTTTGTTCAGCGATTCAGGTGCAAATTTTACTTGAATTTGAACCGAAACCAAAATTGCACAGGACCCTTTTCAACATGTGTGAACCAGCTCCATTGAAAGCCGGTCTAGTTCACGTTATGCGAATCGGATGCCGTTAAAAACACATCACATTTGCATATATGTGAACCGAGCCTTAAATATCCTTTTACCGGTTGTTAGGAATATGTAAAATAATTAAATAGTTGGTGATCCTACCATTTTTCAGGTACTTTCTGTTATGGGGGACCGGACAACCCCTGCTCCTGTCTCCCAGGTTATGGACCTGCATTGTAACATTGGCTTCCCATGGAGGCTACATGTGGTCGTTTTAACATTACTCAGGCATGGTCCACTGCTTTGATCTGATCAGGAAACCCTACCTGTGAATTAACATGCAGCCATTGCTGGAGGGCAAGTAGACCCAAAAGGGTTAATTTACTAAAACTGGAGAGTGCAAAATCTGGTTCAGCTGTGTATGGTGGCCAATCAGCTTCTAACTTCAGCTTGTTCAATTAAAGAGGAAGTAAACCCTGATGGGTGTACTTCCTCTTTGTTTCCCTGCAAAGGTAAAGCATAATGGACTACTATGCATCGCATAGTAGCCCATTAGGTGTCACTTACCTGACACAGGAGCCAGCGATGTCACCGATGTCCCCTCTTTCACGGAGCGTCCATCTTCTTTCCGTGTATCGCGGCTCCGGCGCTGTGACTGGCCGGAGCCACGATGACGTCACTCCCGCACATGCGCCATAAGTGACGGCATATTTGCCTTCACTTGCGGCACGCCCAATGCGCCTGCGCTGTTGTCTACGGCACGCATGCGCCGTAGACAGCGGTGCCATTTCTTTGTAAAATATCTCCTTAACCGTGTAGGTTAAGGAGACATTTATTGGACCTACAGGTAAGCCTTAATCTAGGCTCAAAGTGGTCCCAGAGGGTTTACAACCACTTTAAGCTTTGACACTAAAACCTGGACAGATTTTGCACTCTCCAGTTTTAGTAAATAAAGTAGCTGCAGGATAGCATGTAAACATGAAGTAGTTGCAAAGACAGGACATGCCTGCAGCGATCACTGGAGAAAGGAGAGAAAGGAATTCTCTGCATTGTTGGAGAACTTGAGGACAGGAAGTAGCTCCAAAGAAGTTGGAGATCAGCAGAACTAAGGTGTAACAAGTGATCCAAAAAATTAAGTAAAGGCAAGTATTAAAATAAAAGTTGTTTGTGATATGCATTGCTTTAGCAAACAACATGCCATACATTTAGAGTTTACCTGGGCCATTGAGGGCAAAGTGTCCATGGAGTTGCGTTGATGTCACCTCCTTCGTGTGACATTGCCCTGTCCTAGCTGCCATGCACCATGGGGTGAAGTGACAGCTACAGAAGGAGTGGCAGGGTTGTGCCGGAGCGGTGAGTATTAAATGGTCCTGGGAATAGTATTGGTAATGGGGCTAGTTTACACGTACACTATCAATTTTCCTTGCATGGACAAAGCAACAGTGTCTCTTGAAGTATTATACTTTCCTGAAGCCCTTTCTCCGAAGAAGACTGTCCCATTATTGCAAATGTTAGATTTAGGCTCTGAGTAATTACAAGGGCTTTCATTCTTCTGTGGAGTTGGTTTAAGAGTCTGATATCGCTTCACTTTGTGAAAACACACAAGATGGAGGTTGTCATTGTGATCTGGGCGTCCGTTTTCTCATGAATAGTGTCATCTAGGAAATGCTTTGATGTTTTTCCAATAAAAGCCATGTTCCTCAGACAATTTGTAATGGCTGTTGACAGGAATTGTAAATTGTCTATTTGACTGATCCAGCTATGAAGCCCAATTATGTAACTCATCTGCTTCTTGCTACTTTTGAAACAAGATCAAATGGCCGCCCTTCGCCTGACAAGATATCATAGGTATGAAGTAAATAATGTGTGCGGGGGCTATCAATTTAACAGTCTCTGTCTTGTCACGTTTGGCACAGTATAAATGTTCAAGGAGTACTGAATGCAAAGCAATTATAAATTCTCATGTCATCCAGAACACAGAAGGCATATGTCTCATGCTGACAGAAGAAAGCCAGGAGATTGTCAGCTCTGGGTTGTCGCCTAGAAAGGAGAGGAAGCCATTTTGTTTGGTCAACCAGCATATGGGCTATGAATTCTTTGCTCGTGGTGCAGTCAATTCTGCTTCATAGACTTTCACAGGAACTGGTTGAAATACAATAAAAATGTATCCCTTAGGCCAGGGGTGCGAGGGCCATTTAAGTGATTTGGTAACCAGTTGTGGGCCACAATGAGCTATGGGATTTTACTGCCCCACCCAAATTGCAAATGTAAACGAGCCCTTGTGGTCTTGAGCCACTGTTAAGGCTGGTTTTACGCCTGTACCTGCGGCTTTCTTGCGGGTTAGCGGCACTTTGCCATAAACTTCTGTTATATCTTGCAAGTGTGGTGCACTTTCTGAAAACGCACCAAAACTCCTTTAATAAGGAGTTTTTTTGCATTTTCAGAAAGCGCACCAATCCCACAGGTAATAGCAGTCTATGGCTCAGTGCAGGTAACCTGCAGAATCAGCTTGAAAGCAGCCTACTAGCCATTGCAGAACAGATATGCCCATTGCTCTCTCTCTCTACTCTCTCTATTTACTGTAATTTCATAAACTGACCTTTACTTTATGATCCTTCACTTTTTGATCTCCAGGAATCACCCTTTCTGTGGGCAGGTGCCTGCTGAATAAATTTTGCTGTCCCAGGCGGAGTGCATTTGGTATCACTCTGCCTGGGACAGGAGCCCGCATTATAAAGGGAGCATCGTCATATGCAGCTCCTGCTTTCCTCTGCAGCCACATGCTTACTCTACCGCCAGCTCCATCTATAATGCCCCATACACACGAGCGGAATTTCCGTCAGAAAAATCTTGGATGGTTTTTCCAACGGAAAAATAGAGAACATGCTCTCAATCTTTTGCTGGCAGAAATTCCGCCAGCAAAAGTCCGATGGAGCATACACACGGTCGGAATTTCCGACCAAAAGCTCACATCGGACTTTTGCTGGTGGAATTTCCAATCGTGTGTACGGGGCATAACACTTATACTCTGGGATGGCGGGTTGGCAACCTGTGATCTTGGCTTGCCGGCCTGCCATCTCTGAGCAGGAGGTTGCGGGCCAACTGCCTTAGGCCTTTGCGAAAAACTTGTGGGTAAATTTCAAGCAACCATTGCAAAATTCCACAGAGATTGGGATCCCTGGGTCTCTCATTTCCTCCCGAGGGACTTCCAAGAACTAAAAATTTTGGAGGGACGTCAGTCAGAGTCCCTAGGCTGGACTGGGGTTAACCCCCGACCATCCTCCCCCTCTTCCCTTTGTCTCCCTTCCACCCCTGCTTTGTTCCTTTTATTCTCCTCTGCTCCCTTCATTTTTCTTTCTCTCTCTACAAGACATGCTTATTGGCTTAAAAGTGAAGTATAGCCAAAGCTTGTTTGGCTGTACTTCTCCTACAGATCACAGGAGTGCAATTCGTTTTGCACTCTTGTGACCTGTTTTTAGCAGAGAGCGGGCTGAAGTCCACTCTCTGCTGATGTCACTGGAATCAGTCCAGGCAGCACGTTATCACGAAAATCGGAATCCGCCAGGTGCCTGAACTGACACCCCTCCCAGCCTCTCAGCGAGCTGCTGAGAGTTTGAGCAGGCCGATCTCCACAGCTCAGCGCTCCAGTGAGCGAGGAGGAAGCAGAGCGGAGAGCTGCTGATTGACAGTCCGCAGCTCTCTGCTCAGGGAACTGTCAGAACAGAGTGATTGGCGGTGTTCGATAGAGGCTCCGGGGGTACAGATGTAGCATCAGACCGATGCTGCATCCACCTAGGTAAGTATAAATCAGGAAAAAAAACAAACTCATACTTCTCTTCTAATTATTACTGGGGCAGGTCCCTAGCCAACCCAGGATCCTAGTGATAGTACTACTAATATGGTCTGTTACCACTCTCCACTTACCTGTAGGTTGTTGCTTTTTATACAGATGTTTACAAGGCTGACAAGCGTTTTTCTTTTGTGCTATATATATATATATATATATATATATATATATATATATATATATATATATATACATATATATCCAATTACTGGCAAAACCTCTACCTTTACACAGACTATCCCTTGTTCAGTCAATTATGAATGCTGCTGCATTCGTACAAAGCCATCCACATTATCGCCCCCAGCTACATCACCTGACCAGCCTCATTTGCAGATATCGCCCAAACCTTCCTCTCTGCTCCTCCCAAGGCATCTTTCTCTCTAGCTCCCTTGTTACCTCCTCCCATGCTCGCCTCTAGGACTTCTCCAGAGCATCTTTCATCCTCTGGAACTCTCTGCCCAAGTATGTCCAGTCAGCTTCTACCCTGTCCGCCTTTAGACCATCCTTAAAAACAAATTTTATGCAGGGAAGCCTACCCCACTCCACCTAAGATTTGTACTTGAGTGCCTACCCCACTCCACCTAAGATTTGTACTTGAGTGCCTACCCCACTCCACCTAAGAACTGTACTTGAGTGCCTACCCCACTCCACCTAAGAACTGTACTTGAGTGCCTACCCCACTCCACCTAAGAACTGTACTTGAGTGCCTACCCCACTCCACCTAAGAACTGTACTTGAGTCACCTCCATCAGATCATCCCCTGCAGCTTTTCCCTTTTGTACCCCCTCCCTTTAGATTGTAAGCTCCATAAGCAGGACCCTACTATTCCTTCTGTATTGAACTGTGTTGTAATTGTACTGTCCCCCTTTATATTGTAAAGCACTGTGTATATATGTTGCATATATGTTGCTGCTATATAAATCATGTGTATAAATAATATATTGTCTGTTATTGTACTCTTCAGTGATCAGAGATTTGAACCTATGTGTTCAGTGTTCTTACCTGAAGCACGTTGCTGTATCCATATGTTCTTGATTAAAATCAATAAAATGTTGAACAAGAAAAATTTTCCTTTAAAGTCTAAAACCAGTTTATAAAAAGCATTTTCAATAGGCTGGTAAAAGGGTTAGAACCCTGTCAGGTTTTTATTGCTAAATGCAGGGACAGCCAGCACTCAAGGTACAGATGGAAGCGTTTTGCTGAGGTCCCATATTAGAAGATGCACCAATGTTCCAGGGGGTGTGAAGTCTGTGCCAAGTGGTATGATGTATCTTAGGTTTTTATTTCTGTCTGTGTACCTACTGGGTAGATTTAACGTCTCTATCTGTCCTGATGACCTTGATGATCTGTCCTGAGTGAGAAAAAATGTAAAAATTGTGAGTTGTCATTGGCTGAGGAATAGAGATGAGATTTTCCAATGGAGTTCTTGTCAGTGATATCTGTATAAGAATGGATTTCCTTATTTGAAAGAGATTTCCTCACACTTCAGTAGCATCTCTAAGCAGGTAGTGAAGGAAAATATTTATTGGGACACAAAAATTAAAAAAAAACACATTTAAGGAGTTTTATTTATTTTCTACTCTATCCTAGTTTAAAAAAAAAAATGGTTTTATTTGCATCTTTTTGGGCATTAACAGTTTGTGAATGAATGAATGAATGAATGATTTGTATAGCGCTGCAACTGCGAACTGAATCGCCTCGAGGCATTTGTTTTAATGTGTTGAGTTGCGTTGTAGTAAGACAAAGCTCAAAGAGTAAACCATTTTCACAATGCGTGCTCTCTCTTCCTGTCTTCGTGATACCACAACAAAAATTTTAAAGTGGATGTAAACCCGCAATTTTTTTTTTTTATTTCATAATGCAGAGAATACGATTTCCTTTCATTTGAGCCCAGTCTTGCCACACAGATTTACTCGAGGCCTGAGCAATCCTCTTTTATTGTTCAGTTAGAGAAATCTTGACAAAGTCTTGAAAACTTTGTCAAAAACACCCCTTGCTGTGAGTGACAGGTGATTTACATATCTCATGCACTAGCCTGAGACAGGCACATCCTGTTTAAAAAGTTCACAATTCATATCCCCGCCCCTCCCCTCCAGCTCTCCCAGGATTGGCTGCCTTTACTGGATGTTTCTCATCATGGGATGCAGTGAACAGTCAGCAGACTATAGACAGACAAGTGATTTAGGGGACATGTATGTAGTCAGAGCTGGGCAGAGTAGAACATCCAGTGATCTGATCATAACCTGTCTCAGGCTAGTGCATGAGATATGTAAATCACCTGTCACTCACAGCAAGGGGGCGTTTTTGACAAAGTTTTCAAGACTTTGTCAAGATTTCTCTAACTGAACAATAAAAGAGGATTGCTCAGGCCTCGAGTAAATCTGTGTGGCAAGACTGGGTTCAAATGAAAGGAAATCTTTGTCTCTACATTATGACATCAAAAATTATTTTTTTTGGGGTTTACATCCACTTTAAGAGTTTTAGTTGTCCCTTGGATAGGAAGGGAAATACAGCAATAAAATACATTGGCAGACATTCTAGACCTTGCTTGTTCTACTAAAAATGTGTTTTAGTTTTTGCCTGTGACCCAGTTGGAAGGGTTTAACAATAGAAACATACACCCCTCCAGTTTGGTCCATTTTAATATAGCCCCTTATGGATTCCAAAACAGGTGCAGGTCCTGTTCCCAGCAGAATCATTTTTAGAAGAGAAGAGGTGGATGACCGCACACTAATATGTAGACAATCCAAGAACGTTATTGAGACAATCCATCTATAAAAAACATCATGAACTCACGTAAACAGCAGTGCTGACACGTTTCACGCTAGAGAGCGCTTAATCATAACCCATGATTAAGCGTTCTCTAGTGTGAAATGCGTCAATACTGCTTCTGTTTCTGTGTAGTTGTGATGTTTTTGAAGAAGGATTGTCCCATCAAAGTTCTTGGAGTTTCTACATTAGTGTGTGGTCATCTACCTCTCCTCTTCTACAGTTTACCATCATGATGATGATGGGTTTACCATCAGTATTGGCTATGTAATTTACTTTTTAGTAGCTATACTACCTGTTGAATCAACAAATCCCTACATCTACAACAATACCAAAAATCTGGAAGAGCAAGTATGTAACAATGTGTAAGTCACATTAAAATTTACTTTAATGCAAAAAATGCCAACACAAATTCTAAATATGTTCACACTGAAGATGTGCTGTATTTTCCTATTAACTTTCTATTTTTCCCTTCTACTGTTCAAGCAGATACTGGTTTAAAAGTAGTATTTACCAAAATGAGTAATTGGCGAATGCGTTTAAGGGAGCAGGACTAGCAAGGTTTTTAGCTTGGGAACGTTACACTAGATGACTTCAAGATGGTCTATGATGATTACCACCTTTTAGCACTTAAAATATCTCAGCATGCTCTCTAAAATGAATCTGGGGACTTGTTGCCAAAGTGAAAGAAAAAAAAAAAAGAGTTATAAATAACACCTTGAGAAAGATGTCTGCTGAGGTCAGAATACATCGTACTGTTCTGGAATGGAATTTCCATCAATGAATCATGTAAATTAGGTTTGTTGGTTCTGGTTGTGCTGCCTGACTTGGGGTCTCTGAGATCCCTCTGTAAATACATCTCCTCTCTTCCATGGGGTTGCTTGTTAGTTTTCCATTTGAAAGAATCGCCTCCTAGCCTCAAATTATTGGCTGGGTAAATTCAACCAAATGGTCTGTTAAAGGAGAACTCCTTTAAAGCAGACCTTACATCAAAGTGCAAGGTCCCCTTAATTGGTAGACCCCAAAACCTCCTTGTAAAAATAGGTTTAAATGAAAAAAGATTAGAAGAGAAAAATAGAAATGCCTTACACCCCGGGTTCTGGTGGGAAGGGGACATCACCAGGCCTTCTCCAAGGATCATAGGAAAGCTGAGCATCCCAGATCTTACTAGAAGACTCTCCTGCGGAGTGCTGGAGCAACTTCCCATGCAATTCAGGCTCAGCATTCCCAGAGTGGATGTATGTATATATATCCATTAAATCGTGTCCCACTCTCAGCTGTTCTATAAGCCAGATTTTTGGCACTATGGCTGATACACTTGAGAGCCTTTTTCCATAAAAATGTTTCAGTAATTTTTTTCTTTTACTTAGGTTTTACCAAAAGGAACAGTACAAGTATAGTACAAATAGAGAGTACAATCTAATGAACAATTACACAAAATCTCCACCCTCGATAGAGAGGGTTTACAACATAAAGTACAACATTTAGACAAAAGGTTATGACAATTAGCCAAAGACCATGTCGTAGAAGACCAAAGGTAATCTGAGTATGCAGGTGCACATGTTTTTTTGCGAACAGTATTATTATTATTATTATTATTATACAGGATTTATAGCGCCGACAGTTTGCGCAGCGCTTTACAACATGAGGGCAGACAGCACAATTACAATACAAATCAATACAGGAGGGATCAGAGGGCCCTGCTCGTTGGAGCTTACAATCTAGAAGGGAGGGTCAATTGGAACAAAAGGTAATACTGTGGGGGGATGAGCTGATGGAGAAAATGAAAATACGGTTGTTGTTGTTAGGTGTGGGTAGGATATGCTTCTCTGAAGAGAAGGGTTTTCAGGGATCGTCTAAAAGCTAATAAAGTGGGAGATAGACGGACAGATTGGGGTAAGGCATTCCATAGGATTGGAGGGCTCTGGAAAAGTCCTGGAGGCGAGCATGGGAGGAGGTGATGAGGGAGCTAGAGAGCAGGAGGTCTTGAGAGGAACGAAGAGAATGAGTAGGTTGGTATTTAGAGACTAGGCTAGTGATGTAGCTGGGGGCAAAATTGTGTCCCCCACTTCCCCCCAGGGCAATTGTAACAATATCACACTTAGTGGGTCTTGGCTGTACTGACCACACTGGAGCCGAGAAAAGCCCATCACAGGACAGCCAGACAAATACATAAAGGGGGGCAGAGGTGGTTTTTGGAAAATTGGCCAAAATGGGGAGGAGAGAGCTTCCAAAGAAAAGGCGGGGGGGGGAGAGAAAGGAAAAAAAATAGGGGGGGGGGAGAAGATCCAGTAACGAGAGAAGGGTGGGTAAGAGGAGAAGTGGGGTACCCCAGGGTCTTGTGTCATATTAGGAGGAAGTGGCTACAGGAAGCAGGAGGTAATTTGAGATGGGGGTAAATGGTCCAACCAGGATCACCAAACCCATTGGAATCTGTCATGTGTGTCATTAAGGATTGTCGTCAGCTTTTCATTGATAAGCGTTCCATGGATTCCACTCTTGACCTCCTCAAAACTGAGGATAGGTATTTTCCAAGACCGTGTGATCTCTGCAAATCTTTTTACAGGATAGGTTGCCAGGTCTTTCCTCAAACCTCCCTAATTGATTAACTCGGACCAGCATGCAGAATATGGTTACACTTATATATTGACCAATTGTACACACATATACTGTATTAGGGACAAGTTAGATAGGTGCCAATTAACCTACAGGCATGTCTTTGGAGTGTGTGAAGAAACCCACGCAACACACATATTCCCGAGCACACTGTGGATCATCAGATAACATCCAAAACTTTTATTGCAGAAAGATTACATCAAGTGTGACGTATCGGAACCACGCAGGACCCATTCGTCAGGTATGTGATCCAAGGTGTGCTGGCGAATATGTGCGTTGTTTCATGACAAGCCCAGTTTCCAGCTGGTAGTTGCTACAGCATCCGCTACTGACCAGCCTATGCCCAGGAACGTGTGAGATGGAAATATGAACATTACAGGAAACCCATGCAAACACAGGAAGAACATTCATTCTTAATGCACATAGTGTACTGACTGCTTAGTGCTGCAACTACTAACCACCAGCTAAACCACCAACAACCAGCTAAAGTTTTTTTGCAAAAAAAAAAAACCAACATGCAAATCAGTTGAAGTGTGTGCCAGATTAAAATAGAAATGCAGAACTGGAGAAAACAAAATCTGTGTTGGATATTATTATGTATGCATTCAGGTGCCCTGCCCTGCCAGACAGGGCTGTGCTGTGTGGCAGAGCTGTGTAAATCTCAGAACTGGGTGCACAATAATACAAATCCCTAGGCAGGTAAAACAGCACTCTCTGTATGGGCTTGTTCACACATAGGGGTTGATTTACTAAAGGCAAATAGACCGTGCAAGTGCAGTTGCTCCAGAGCTTAGTAAATGAGGTATAGCTTCACTTTGTAATGAGTATACAATCATGTGCAAGGAAAATGAAAAAAAAAAAACCATGATTTTGCTTGCACATGATTGGATGATGGAAGTCAGCAGAGCTTCTGCTCATTTACTAAGCTCTGGAGCAACTGCACTGTGAAAAGTGCACAGTATGGGGTTGATTTACTCAAACTGGACAGTGCAAAATCTGGTGCAGTTCTGCAGAGAAACCAATCAGCTTCCAAGTTTTTTTTTTTGTGAAAGCTTAAATGAACAAGCTGAAGTTAGAAGCTGATTGGCTACCATTAGAGCTGTACGATTAATCGTCAAGAATCGTTATCGCGATTTTTTTTTCCCATTGCGATCTTGACAAAAGTTTTTCACAATTCTTTCTATGCAGAGAATTCTCTCTGCTCTTCTGAAGCCACAGCCATCAAAAGAAAGGACAGGAAAAAAACGGGCAGTCTGCCAAGAATCACAACATTATTTAGCAGTAGAACTTAAAGTGGTGTTGCCACCAAAAAAATTAAATTGTCTTAAAAATCATAAAAAAAATAAAAAAAAAATTATTGTAAAAAAAATTTTTTTTACTCACCTCTAAATGCCTGTTGCTAGGGGGTCCCTCGTAGTCTGCCACCTTCAGTGCCCGGGCACTGACGTCACTTCCCCTAGGCACCGCACAGTCATCTGGGACCTGTTACGCGTCCCAGATGAGTGAGCGTCGAATCACGGCGCACGGTGCCGCTCGCGCATGCGCAGTGGGTGCCCGGCTGTGAAGCCACAGCCGGGTGCCCACATTAAGAATGCCGGCGCCGCGGAGCGGAGCGGGGAATGAGGGGGGGCCTCGTTCCCCCGCATCGCTGGACCCTGGGACAGGTAAGTGTTTACTGCAGTATTTGTAGCTGCTGACTTTTAATTATTTTTTTTGTGTGGGCCCTCCTCTTTAAGTATAAACTTTGAAAGAATTTGTCAAAGGAATAGACTTGTGTGTAAGTGAGGAAAGTTTAACCACTTAAACACTAAACCTTTTTCTGACATTTGGTGGTTTCAAGTTAAAATAATTTATTTTTTTGCTAGAAAATTACTTAGAACCCCCAAACAGTATATATATATTTTTAGTAGAGACCCTAGAGAATAAAATGGTGGTTGTTGCAATATTTTATGTCACACTGTATTTGTGCAGCGGTCTTTCAAATGCAATTTTTTTTTTGGAAAAAAATACTTTAAAGAATAATACAAAAAAAAAAAAAAGTTAGCCCAATTCTTTTTGTATAATGTGTACGTCACGAGAATCGTGATCTTTTTATTCTAAGCAAAAAAATAGTGATTCTCATTTTGGCCAGAATCGGGCAGCACTAGCTACCATGCAGAACTGCACCATATTTTGCACTCTCCAGTTTTAGTAAATCAACCCTTATGTGTGAACGAGCCCATACAGAGAGTGCTGTCTTACCTGCCAAAGTAAATCAACCCCATAGTGCGGCGACTGGTGTTTTTCCACACTGCAACATTTTAACGCAGTGCACAAGTGACGCACTGCATAAGACAGAAATGAAGTTTCATTTTATGCACTTCAAATAAAGTTGACAAAAAAGGGGAACTGTTTGATGTACTAAAACGTGCCTCACACCGCCCCCCTCTCTGCGGCTCATTACAGCCAGGACTGACTGCTGTGCGCACACTAAGCCAGAGCATTTAGTGTGCAGGCAGTGTGAATGGGCCCTGAATCCATTCCATCTGTGTATTTAACTATTTGCCTGGAGTTAAAACAGAAGTATGGAGGTTTTTTTTTTTTATCAGAATCATACTTACCTAGGTGGATGCTGCATCTGTCCCCCGCCAGTTCTAACACTAAGAACCGAGCGATCAAACACAGTTGAACGCCCAGTTCTCAGAGCTCCTTGAGCAGAGAGGGAGTGACTGTCAGTCACCGCCTCTCTGCTCTGCCTCCCCTTCGTTCACTGGAGCACGGGGCTGTGGAGGGGGCGGGAGCGGCGGGCCCAGGCTCTCAGCAGCTCGCTAAACTGGGTGCCGCTCCAGGCACGTGGGCAGAGCCCGACTTCATTGTCGCACTCTTGCCCGAGCCTGAGCTCTGTGACATCAGCAGACAGCGGGCTTTAGTCCGCTGTCTGCTGAAAACGGGTCACAGGAGTGCAGAACGAAGTGCACTCCTGTGATCCACAGGAGAAGTACAGCCAAACAAACTTTGGCTGTACTTCTCCTTTAAACTTTCAATGTAGTTAATGCAGTTTTAGGTTCACCTGGCATTCTCAATTCCTATCATTTGAGCAGTAGTGGATTTGTTTTGGACAATAATTGTCCTGTTGCACTCATTGCTTGTTTGTACTGATACCTTTTCTGAAAAAACATTTGCCTGCAGAGAGTCATTTTCCAATAGACAGGGAAATCATTTTGAACAATATCATTAATTTCCTCCTATTGCCACAGTTATTGCAACTGTCGCTTGGTTTAGCAAACCTTAGTTGAACTTTCGTCAATTGCCTGTTGAAAAAATTGATCCATCCATGACCAGCCTGTAAAAGAATGGACTTCCAGTGTTATAGGGCAATAGCAAAAATGTAAAATAAATTAAAAATGCATAGGTGTAGAAACAAAAAGGAGCTTTGCGGAGAAAGGGACTGGAAAGTGAGGTCCCATTCCCACCATTGGGTTGCAATGACACACTAAGCAGGGCAATGTGTGCTGCAATGAAAAACTAAGGCACATTTGTTTTCTGCGGACTGTTGACTTTTCCTTTTGTTGCGGTAACATAATGGGGTTGATTTACTAAAACTGGAGAGGCCAGAGTCTGGCGCAGCTCTTCATAGAACTCCATTTTTTTTCTCGTCAAAGGTGAAGTTAGAAGCTGGTTGGCTACCATGCACAGCTGCACCGGATTCTGAGAGCTCCAGTTTTTGGCTACAATGTAAAGCTGCACCAGATTCTGAGAGCTACAGTTTTTGGCTACCATGTAAAGCTGCACCAGATTCTGAGAGCTCCAGTTTTTGGCTACCATGCACAGCTGCACCAGATTCTGAGAGCTCCAGTTTTTGGCTACCATGCAAAGCTGCACCAGATTCTGAGAGCTCCAGTTTTTGGATACCATGCACAGCTGCACCAGATTCTGAGAGCTCCAGTTTTTGGCTACCATGCACAGCTGCACCAGATTCTGAGTGTTCCAGTTTTTGGCTACCATGCACAGCTGCACCAGATTCTGAGAGCTCCGGTTTTTGGCTACCATGCACAGCTGCACCAGATTCTGAGAGCTCTGGTTTTTGGCTACCATGCACAGCTGCACCAGATTCTGAGAGCTCCGGTTTTTGGCTACCATGCACAGCTGCACCAGATTCTGAGAGCTCCGGTTTTGGGCTACCATGCACAGCTGCACCAGATTCTGAGAGCTCCAGTTTTTGGCTACCATGCACAGCTGCACCAGATTCCGAGAGCTCCAGTTTTTGGCTACCATGCAAAGCTGCACCAGATTCTGAGAGCTTCAGTTTTTGGCTACCATGCACAGCTGCACCAGATTCTGAGAGCTCCAGTTTTTGGCTACCATGCAAAGCTGCACCAGATTCTGAGAGCTCCAGTTTTTGGCTACCATGCACAGCTGCACCAGATTCTGAGAGCTCCAGTTTTTGGCTACCATGCAAAGCTGCACCAGATTCTGAGAGCTTCAGTTTTTGGCTACCATGCACAGCTGCACCAGATTCTGAGAGCTCCAGTTTTTGGCTACCATGCAAAGCTGCACCAGATTCTGAGAGCTCCAGTTTGTGGCTACCATGCACAACTGCACCGGATTCTGAGAGCTCCAGTTTTTGGCTACCATGCACAGCTGCACCAGATTCTGAGAGCTCCAGTTTTTGGCTACCATGCACAGCTGCAACAGATTCTAAGAGCTCCAGTTTTTGGCTACCATGCACAGCTGCACCAGATTTTGCACTCTCCAGTTTTAGCAAATCAACCCCAATGCACTTTGTCTTGCATTACAGCAGACTGCTTTACCGAAGTCCCTTCCTCACTGGTCAAAACAGGCCTAGAAAGTACCAGGATATTCTACTAATCAGGGCGAGCAAGACAGTACAGAAAAAACCCTATTTAAAGGATGTTGGCCCCCTGAATCCTCATATTTCAGAGGTGTCAGAATGAGGTGGGCTTTCTAGATACTTGAAACCAATAGAGCAGGTTGCTCAACAATTTTTTTTTTTTTTTTTTTACTGAGGAACCCTTTAAATATTTTTTTGGTTTTGAGGGAATTCCTGCCCAAAAAGGATTATACCTATAGCTCATGAAACATTGGTATGGTCAACGTGCTGAAGAAAGTTTTAAATAAAAGAATAAGTTAGTGGCTTGTCTAGCATATTTGACACCCAGGGGCAGATAGTTTTTATTTACCAGCCCCCCCCTCAAAATGATTTTTAGCAATATTCGTGAAATAAGCAATAATTGCAGAAAGCAGGCTGTAAAAAATTGTGATGTCCTTTAACATTAGTCTTTAGTATGCAAGTGACCCCTTAGGTTGGTGGTTAGGGGAAAATTGCCCCCCTACATTGGTGGTCAGTGTAGGTGGGAAATCAGTTGGCCACTACCAACTAATCAGTTGGCCACTGTTCAAGAAACCCCCAACAACCTCAGCAGGAACCTGGCAGGTTTCGCTGCTGCAGCAGGGTTCCACAGAACTTTTGTTTGAGAAAGACTGCAATAAATTATATTGTAAAAAAATGAATCAGTACACACCGGCACTAAGGTTCACACTTGTGCGAGTCTTTTCGCGCATGTTTGCGTGGGCACAGCTCATTCATTTGACCTTATACCTGTGGAAAACGCTGAGGAAAAACCCTTTTTTTTAAATGTGGCCGCACATAAAACCAAACCTTGGGTGCACCCGAAAATGCGTTGTACTTTCCAATGCGTGGGGGTTCCATTAATTCTTAAGAGGGTAAAAATGAATGGTACTTTGCTTGTTTACTCATCCCTGCTTAATTAGGAGGTTGGGACTCCAGCCCCCCCCCCCTTTTCTTCCACCCCCCCCCCTTTTTTTTTCTCTCCCTGTCCTTTTTTTTTGTTGTTTCACCCTCCTTTCCACAATAAATCAAAAAGGTGCAGAGGCTACCGTGGGACATGGGGGGTTATTTACTACAAGTGCAAACTACAAGGGCAAAGTGCACTTGAAATTGCACTGAAAGTGCACTTGAAAGTGCAGTCGCTGTAAATCTGAGGGGTAGATCTGAAATGGGGGTGAAGCTCTGCTGATTTCATTATCCAATCATGTACAAGCTAAAATGCTGTTTTTTATTTTCCTTGCATGCCCCCCCTCGGATCTACAGCAATTGCACTTCCAAGTGCACTTTCAGTGCAATTTCAAGTGCACTTTGCCCCTGTAGTTTGCACTTGTAGTGCAAAGTGGATTTGCCTTTAGTAAATAACCCCCCATGGTGTATGGGATTTTAGGCTCCTACTCGGATGCGTACTTTATGGTTACAGATACAACCTTTGTTACTGCGCACTGTATTTTCAGTTTGACCGCACAGTTGCCAATGTCATGTGTGACCTCTGTACTGCACTTTTGTTAAATAAAGAATTGACAAAAATAATTAATGGCACCCCTGCTTGTCTGCTAAAGAGCAGCGTGTTTTGCCTACAGGTCGGGAATATATACATTTGTGCACGAGTTTCCAACCCGCAGCAAGTGTAAACCTAGCCTTTAGGCAGAATTTGCTACACATAGGGGCCGATATATAACAGAGAGCGGAAAACGCAGTAAATGCACATTTTTATTTACAGAGTGCAAAGTGCGAAATTGCCCTCTGAAGTATGACCACCGTGCCATAGGGGTTGTGGCTAACTGGGCACCATGTGCCATATATGGTGGCAATTCCCTAAAATATGAGAATTTGGGATCAGAATTTATAACCTGATAAATTCAATAACTCAGGTTACCCAACTGCCATGTTTTATAAATTTAAGAGAGAACTCCCTAAATATCCTAAATGACTTGGGAGGTATATACAGTATACTACTAGCCACCAAAATAGCAATAGAGAAAAACTGGAGAGTCCACGGTTCCTTTCGATTTTGTCAAGTGCAAGTTAAATTGGTTGTGGTTAGCCATAAACTCCCATGCACACTACATAATACTTAAAACAAATTCGATAAAATGTGGGACCCGTGGTTATATTATACTTCAATGGACTCCTGAGGCTCGGAAGGAATGATTCTTTTTTCTACCTTATTATATTTTTATCTTCCTTTTCATAAGCTATCTGGCTAACCTCCCGACACAACTCAGAGGGGAATTGGCCGTCTCTTCCTATTTTTACCTCTATTTCATTAATATGTTGGAATGGTATGTCTACCTAGGTGCAAGGATTTGACTTGGCCTGCAATCGAAGATGGATTCTCATAATACAGTAATTGAAAATAACTCTATTTAATTTAAAAAATCTATAAAGTCACTGCATGCAACAGAAATAAATTGTACAATTGATTCTTTATTATTGCTCTATTATATAAGACGACTTTTCCATTCTATATGGTTGTACATTTTGGGGCCTCCTTCGGAGTACTGTCTGCTCTGGTTTACTCAGGACCGTGCTGGGGGTGGATGCTGCCTGTTGTGGCCCTTATTACTTTCAATCAGTTTTTACTGAATTTCATAACATACAGGGAAGATACAAAGTACACATTGTATGCCGGTAAATATGTCAACACTGAAGAATACATATATAATGTCAACTTAACTATCAATGAAGTGATATATAGCAAGAAATACTATTACTATAATGCGACAAAACGCAAGTGCAGTCAATATAATAACATAAGATTATATAGAAGTGCGTGTCCTCTAGACACCCCAATGGGGACTCAACTGTGTCTAGGAGGAGTGCGTCGCCACAATAATGGAGTATATCCAGGAACCTATGACCATACTTTAGAACCCAAGGGCAAAGGAGTACATCAATCTGTTAGACGTGAGTGTTAAAGAAAGTTCGTTGTGGCCCTTTTTGATGCCACATCCACCCATGTGGACAGTCCAACCTCATCCCTTTCGTGAGTGCCACCTGAGGCAGCCAGCTCCTTTCAGAGTAAGGACACCCCTGGGTTTACTCCCACCCCCCCCATCCATCATTATTATTATTATACAGGATTTATATAGTGCCAACAGTTGGCGCAGCGCTTTAAAAACTGAGTGTCCCTGGGTGGTTACGAACCACCAACCTTTCGGTCAACATCATAAAAAGAAACTTAAGGCAGCCAATCACAATACAGAAAAGAAAGGTGGCCAGCTTTATCATGCCATGGAAGAGCTTACACCTGTTTCAACAAATAGCTCAACTGGAAGACAGTTACAGCTGTGTAAGGCGAATTGGAAACACCAAAGTGAACTTTAGGCTTTGGGTGGAGTCCTTCTCCTAAAATCATCTGGAAACACAACTCTGTGTTTGTTGTTTTTATTATTTTTTTGTCTTGAAGCAGTCATAAAAACACACCGGCCGCCTTAGGGATCTGTCATTCATAAACAGAAGGGTAGACTTTCCCTCCGTGTGCATCACATGTGAAGCTCGGAAACTGCACTAGTCATGGAGAGGCAAAATGAACATTTTCTATTGTGTAGATACATAATCCTCGTCTCTGTGTGTTCAGTGGGAAGGAGGTCTTTGTAGGATGTTTATATCTCCAGCCAGATGCCTGTTGCTGCCAAAAGACTGTAATTGCTCAGGACTGAGAGGGTGTGTGAAGCTTACGGACCAACTGGAAGATGTCCATGGATTTGATGAGTCTATCTGTTCCTTGTTTTTTCTTTTTTCTTTTTTTTTTTTAACATGGAAAATGTGCAGACGTGTTTGTAAATATCAGGTCCTTTATTTCTGTTTATTTGTGTACCTACGCAATGCCTTTTCTGCCTTGAGGGCCCATATACAATATATATTACAATTGCGCGTGCGTTTATGCGCATTGCCACAACACAAGGTAGCGCACCTGCTCTATGTGCGGTACGTTACTGTTATATTTATTGTGAATGGCACCACAATGTGCGGTACAGGCATCATGCAAAGCACGATGCACCACAGCACATCACAACACACGTACCGGCCTTAGCATGGAGTTGGACTCAGAAGAGCAGTAAAAAATAGATTAACACTCTATAAAAAATAGCTTAAGATAGACTTTATTGAAAGCTGCAGATTAATCCAGACTGAATGAACCATTGAAACATTTCTGGCCTCCAGGAGTTTTTTTTTTTATAATGTGCAAGGTAAGTGTGCACAGCATACACACTTACCTAGCAAAGCAGTCCCATCCAGTGCTGCAACCTGTTGCCCTCTGTGGCCAATGCTTTCATCTTCATCTGGTCTTTTTTTTTTTGTATAATCAATTTTTATTTTCAAAAAACACATAAACAAAACATGTTTGTAGAGACAATAAACCGTTGACTACGCAGAGTCGTGGTGGTACCAATAATAAGTGCATAGGTTGAACAAACACATATACAGAAGGAGGAGAGTCCGGGGTTAGGGAGGTTGTTGCGGGCCCAAAATAAGAGGGCAACCATATATTAGCAAGAGGATTGTGTGGATGAGGAAGGCATGGGGGGGTGTGGAGTCCAGTCTAAGGGCGCCCCATCTCCGGGGATGAACCCAGGGGTGGGTCATCGCCTGAAGTGCGTGAAGCGAATGGCCCGAGACCTGCAGTTGGGGTAGGGGGGGGGGGGCCCAGTGGCCTCCGTCATACCACCAGTATGCTATGCATACTAGCTCATTATGCCTTTGTCTTGCAAGTGTTATTTTTTTTTCTTTATTTTTTCAAAGTGGGTTTACAACCACTTTAACCACTTCCCTACCGCCCACTGTCATATGACGCCCACAAGGTGGATCTCCCATCCTGGGTGGGCATCATATGACGTCCTGGAGAAATAAAAAGAGAGAGAGCAGCGCCGCTCTGAGCGTAGTGGGTCTGATTACAGTGGGAACTGTATGTGAAATTAAAAAGAAAGTATCTACTCACACTTTGTTTAAAAATATCAGGCACGTAGCGGTATCTTTATTTTGTCTGAAGTCCTCGGCCGTCCTCCGGTGTCATGGCTATGGCGGGGAAACGCACGGTCCCTTGCGTCTCGTGGTTCCGAGGTGAGTGCGTCCCAGGATAGGCACATCAGCAGGATTGATGACGTTGGTAGGCGTGGTTGGAAGTGCTCGCGTTCGGAGCATGCGTGCGCCTTCATCAGGCGGTGTATGAACACCTGCGATTGCCCGTCAAAACAGCGGGACCGTGCAGGACCGTGGAGCTGTGTGTGTAAACACACAGCTCCACGTCCTTTCAGTGGCGAGGAGACTGATCATGTGTTCCCAGTACGGAGGAACACTGATCGGTCTCCTCCCCTTTTGAGTCCCCTCCACCCACAGTTAGAATCACTACCTTAGGGAACACATTAACCCCTGCAGCGCCCCCTAGTGTTAACCTCTTCCCTGCCAGTCACATTTACACAGTAATCACTGCAATTTTATAGCAACGATCGCTGTGTAAATGTGAATGGTCCCAAAAATGTGTCAAAAGTGTCCGAAGTGTCCGCCGCAATGTCGCAGTCATGAAAAAAAAAAAACGCAGATCGCCGTCATTACTAGTAAAAAAAAAATGCAATAAATCTATCCCCTATTTTGTAGACGCTATAACTTTTGTGCAAACCGATCTATATACGCTTATTGCGATTTTTTTTTACCAAAAATATGTAGAAGAATACGTATCGGCCTAAACTGAGTAAAAAAATAGTTTTTTTTTTAAAAATTGGATATTTATTATAGCAAAAAGTAAAAAATATTGTATTTTTTTTCAAAATTGTCGCTCTTCTTTTGTTTATAGCCCAAAAAATAAAAACCGCAGAGGTGATCAAATACCACCAAAAGAAAGCTCTATTTGTGGGAAAAAAAGGACGTAAATTTTGTTTGGGTGTAACGTCGCACGACCACGCAATTGTTAGTTAAAGCGACGCAGTGCCGAATCGCAAAAAGTGCTCTGGTAAAGAAGGGGGTAAAATCGCCCGGTGCTGAAGTGGAGGCATTTTATATGTTATCATTACTGTGGCTGAGTTTTGACACTACAATATGGGATTATTTCATAAATGTGTTTTGATGTATGCTGTTTTAAAATCTTTTTTATAGGTTGGTTTTTTAGTGCTCACACTAGGCTGATTAGTCAGAACATATTCATAAACTTTGTTGATTTTATGATTTTTTTTTTGTGTATTTTCTTGGATGAGTAGGCACCTTAAAAGTCCCTTTACTCTTTTGTGGCTGCCTTTTATTGTCAGTCATTTCTTTTGCTGTATGATTTTGGCATGTGGTGCTGGATTATCTGCATTGGATCTGTGACATTTATCTGGTTTCGATCACCCTGTAGCCACCTGGGATACATAACGTGAGTATCCCAGGAGGGTTGGAGCAGGGGGCGAAGTGTCATTCTTGCCTAGGCAGGAAAGCCAATAGGGTATTTTAAATTTATAATACAAATAAATATATACGTATATTTGATTGTGTCATGGGTGGGGGTTAGGAAAATTATAGAAAGCCATTGAAGAGGATGAAGGCCCACTTTAATAACTTAAAACAGAACTTCAACCAAAAGGGGAAGTTCCACTTGTTTTTAACTCCCCCCCCCCCTGGACTTTAACTCCCCCCCCTGACGTCCTGGACTTTAAGTGGTTAAATCTGAATGATGTCTGCAGTGACATGTTAGGTATCTCTTTACGCGGCGTAACATCATCTTTCACATTATACAAAAAAATTGTCTAACTCTTGTGTTTTTTTTTTTAATAAATTTTAATTAAAAAAAAACGCGTTTAAAAAATTGCTGCGCAAATAACGCGTGACAGAAAAAGTTGCAACGATTGCCATTTATTCCCTAGGGTCTCTGCTAAAAAAACAATATAATATTTGGGCTTCTGAGCAATTTTCTAGCAAAAAAAAAAAGATTTTTATATGTAGGAGAGGAATGCCAGAATAGGCCAGGGCTAGAAGTGGTTAAAAAAGGATTCACTCCAGAGATGAAACGATAATCCTCCCACTCTACAAGACTCTGGTCCGGTCGCATCTTGAGTATGCCGTTCAGTTCTGGGAGGAAGGATGTGCTGGATGTGTTGGAACTGGAGAGAGTCCAGAGAAGGGCAACAAAGCTAATAAAGGGACTGGAGGATCTTGGCTATGGGGAAAGACTCCAAGCACTGAACTTATTCTCTCTGGAGAAGAGACGCTTGAGAGGGTATATGATAGCGATATACAAATACCGTACTGGTGACCCTAGCATAAGGAAAAAACGTTTTAGTGAAAGGGAATTTAAAAAGCGGCCAGTCACTGAAATTGGAAGAGAAGAGGTTTATCCTTAATCTGCGTAGAGGGTTCTTTACTGTCACAGCAGTAAAGATGTGGAATTCCACAAGCAGTGGTATCAGCAGGGAGCATTGTTAGTTTAAAGAAAAAGGAATAGATGGTCATCTTAACGATCACAGCTTACAGGGATATGCCATTTACTATTGACATAAACACACACACACACCACAGATTGAACTGGATGGACTGGTGTCTATTTTCAGCGTTACCGGCTATGTAACTATGTAACTGCTCCCGGGCACAGTTCGAAGCACTGCACACCACACAAAGCAACCGAGCCAAGGGGGTGAACCATGCACAGGCACAACTAAAACTGCCAATGTGGCTTCACTCTTAGACAATAAAGGGTATCTAATAAACTCCAAATTCTCTGTGTTACTTAATGCCTAACATAGTTTAACCCCTTAAGGACCGCCCCACACAGATATACTGTGGCAGGGCGGCCCTCGTGCGCGAAGTCCCATACCTGTACTTGATTTCATGCATAGGGTTTGGGGCGCACGCTCCCTGCTGGCGAACCGCTCCTGCTGTGATTGGACACAGCGTGATCCAATCAGCGGGTCCAGTGGACTCGATGTTCGCCAGCACCCGGAGATCATTCTGAGGAGAGGCAGAACGGCATTCTGCCTATGTACACAAGGCAGACTGCCGTTCTGTGAGAGGGGAAGATGACGATCTTGTGTTCGTGTTAAGCAGAAACACGAATCTCTGTTTCCCCCCCAGTCAAAGCACCTCCCCCACAGTTAGTATTCCTAGGGAACACAATTAACCCTTTAATCACCCCTGATTTTAACCCCTTCCCTGCCTGTGTCATTAGTAACAATGACAGTGATTTTTTTTTTTAGCACTGATCACTGTATTGGTGTCACTGGTCCCCGAAAAGTGTCAGATTTGTCTGCCGCAATGTCGCAGTCCCGCTAAAAATCGCTAATCGCTGCCTTTACTAACAAAATAATACAAAAAAATAAATACATAAAAATTCCATAAATATCTCCCATAGTTTGTAGATGCTATAACTTTTCCGCAAACCAATAAATATACGCTTATTGGGATTTTTTTTTACCAAAAATATGTAGCAGAATATATATTGACCTGAATATATATTGACCTAAATTGATGAAGAAATTCAATTTTTTTACATTTTTTTTATTGGATGTGTTTTATAGCATAAAATAAAAAATATAGTTTTTTTTTTTTACAAAATTGGCGGTCTTTTTTTATAGCGCAAAAAAAAAAAAAAACGCAGAGATGATCAAATACCACCAAAAGAAATCTCTATTTGTGGGAAAAAAAGGCATACATTTTATATGGGTAAATCGTCGCATTGTTAGTTAAAGTGCCCGATCGCAAAAAATTGCTTGGTTAGAAAGGGGGGGGGGGGGGGTAAACCTTCTGGGGCTGAAGAGGTTAATACTTAACAATACAGCTCCAGAAAAAACATCCTTTGTACCATAGCAAAACAGAACAAAAATCCAGTGCGGCACTGATAGAGTTAAAGAGCGCAGAATTGAGAAATTCTATTTTATGTATACATGAACCGTATTGCTCGTTGTTTATATTTCTCCCCAGCATAAACATTATAAGAATAGAGCGTACAGATGCATTGTGACGAGGGAAGTCATAGTTTATGTATTGTACAAAGCACTCATCCTGTGTATACAACGAGGTAAACCGTATTGTGAATCCTCACCTTGCCCATTTTACCTATTTATATTGTTCATATCTCGTATTTGAATAGTGTATGTTGAGTAAACGTCCTTCGCTCGTTTTGTTTCCATTTATCAACCGTGATCTGGAAAAGGCTTCCTTTGAAAAAAACCTGTTAACAAGGAACTGAATAAATGGATTATTGCTTCTCTAAAAAGGTCTATACTGTAACCTTCCGTGATCAGGGGAACAAAATCACGCGAATGCAGCAAGCAATCAATATGACAATTTATTACTGTTATAAGTCATCGCTTTGGAGATTGCAGTGTAAATTCCGCACTGAGGTTATATATATACGAGGCCATCAAGGCCCCCGCAGGTCACTTGTTGTTGAAGTGTGATATCTGAGCCTATATGATCTTAAGCACCAATGTACAGCCAAAGCGGTTAATCATTCCTGTAGAGCCCAATAAAAATGTTCATCGGCTGAAAGCAATATGTCTCTGGGATTATATGTGACTGGTGAACACTCTGGCCATGCGTGTAAGTCTAATAAAACACTATCACAATCTACAGAAAATTTAAATTAAGAATCATAATTTTATGTTAGTTTATGATTATTTTGACATTGATTTTACAAAGGATCAGTTGGTTCATTTTATGTTTCTGTAATGGACCATAAAAGACATGCTGTTTCATTAGACTTTGAGATGTTGATATGGTGGCTTGTCAGTTAGTATGTAATGGAGAAAAGAAACATTTGAAAAATTTTACTAAGCGCTGTTTGCATCTAATATGGTAACATTTCTTAAAGTAAAACTATAGGGAAAACTTAATTTTTTTCCCTGCAAATAAAGGGCATTCCAAAGGTCACCGGAACTAGTGTCCCCATTGGAAGATCTTCCCATTATTACTTTTCTGGGGACAACCCAAAATGTAGGATTTTCTTTTACTTATTTTTTTGTTTTTGGTATTAAAAAGGAAAATTTATTGTCAAATACTTACCAGGTTTCAACGCAATAATGCGACATGAAAGTATTAATAGAGGCCCAAGAAGCTGCCTTGCAAGATGGTATCAGGAGCCACGTGCCGAGCTGCTGCCCATGAAGTAGCCATTCCTCTGGTTGAATGTGCCGTCACCGCTCAGGGGGAGCCAAGCCCTTAGCCCTATAAGCCTGTTGTATAGTTCTCACGATCCAAGCAGCCAGAGTCCTGGTTGAAGCTTTGTTCCCCTTGTTGCTGCCTGAGTGCAGTATAAAGAGATGATCTGAACCGCCTAAAGGTGGAAGTAATGCTAATTTTTTTTTCAATGGATGGACTGCCCAAGAGGTACCAGAGAAGGCTGATAAGGCTGAAACTTGCACCCTAAGAGAGCCTATGGACAAGGGAAGGTCAAGGCCTAGACTTCCTCTTCCATTTGTGTCCCGTAATTGATCTCCTGGAGCTCAATAAGGTAGAAATCACACTAGAAGCACAACCGATGGACTCTAGCCTCTTCCTTTCAAGAACCAGACCATCAGTTTCAGTACTCCCAATACCGCCCCTTGAGACAGAAGGTCCGTCCTGAGAGGGAGAGACACCGGCTTCCGTACGCTCAGGTGTCCCATTGTGGAGATTTAACTTCCTGTCCCATAGCCACAACAGGAAGTGGGAGGAAATCCAGCCAGACCGTAGATCCTTTTGAGTCTTGGTCGATTTTCCTCTCCAGGCCATCCTTAAAAGGACACAGAGTCTTCCATCGGGAGAGTGACGTGCTTAGCCAGACGCATTAATGCTGCATCCACGAGTGGAGCGTTCTCTAGATGCTTCACCTCTTCCATCTTAAAGGGGTATTAGCCTGGAAGTCTTATTGGTCATGGAGGATTTCCTATCCACCTTGCTCCACTCTTCTTCTATAAACGTCTTTCAGTTCAGTGAGTAAGGGAAGTTTGGCCGTTCCTTACCCATCTGTTTAAAGAACTTCTTCTGTTTAGCTGGAGGGTAGAAGCTTCTTCCCACTTGAGGGCCTCCTTAATTGCCTTAATTAGCGGCGAGACCATGGCGAAGTCAAAGCCCCCGATCTCCTCATCAGCTGGAAATTCCTCTCCAGAGGACTCACCAGAAGCCCCATAGGTCTGGGACGTACCCGGGTCATCACGGGGTTCGTCAGTCTGAGGACCAGATGCAGTCGTTGATTGACTCAACGTGTGAGGAACTTCCATGTCCTTAAGCGACTGCTGCACGACACGCTTTAACCAGGGACTCCATGCGCCGGTTTTCGTGTCTTTTTCCCCAACCGCCCGGGCAAAACATCTGTCACACACAGCGATTTGCCTTCGGGACTCGAGTCTTACATCCCCAGCAGGCTCTGCGATCAGAGCGATCGTCATGGCGGTGGGGGAGCGGTGTCTGGAGGAGGAATGCGAACTTCTCCTCTGGTGGTGAGATCCATGCGAGTCTCGTCTGGATCTAGAAGATTGCTTTTGTTGTGGCCTGGCCAAAGGTCCCTGTCCTGAGAATCCAATCTTGACGGGCTAAAAGCAAGAAGACACAACAGGGGGAGGGGAAAACAAGGCATCAGAATGCAAAATAAAATGCAATTGTACCTCCACCCCTCCCTTACCAGCACATACCTAGTGCGTAAGGGCTGGCCACTTAAAGGCGGTGATTTGTCCAAAATCCATGCAAATAAAGGGCATTCCAAGGTCACCAGAACTAGTGTCCCCATTGGAAGATCTCCCCATTATTACTTTTCTGGGGACAACCCAAAATGTAGGATTTTCTTTTACTTATTTTTTTTGTTTTTGATATTAAAATCCTTTTACAGGCATACCCCACTTTTAAGTACACAATGGGGTTTATTTACTAAAGCTGGAAAGTGCAAAATCAGGCTCACTTCTGCATAGAAACCAATGAGCTTCCAGGTTTTATTACCAAAGCTTAATTGAACAAGCTGGGATTAGAAGCACATTGGTTTCTATGCAGAGGTGAGCCTGATTTTGCACTTTCCAGCTTTAGTAAATAAACCCCATTGTGTACTTAAAAGTGGGGTATGCCTGTATTTCAAAAATAGAGAAGAAAAAAGAAACAAATAGAGCTCCAATCATTAGAACTTACATATCTAGATACTGATAATCACAATATTGGATAGTACATATCACTAGTTGCATCCTGTTTAGTCCAATAATATATTTACTATCATCATATTATTCAAAATGTCTTTCCCTTCTGGTTCGTGTATTCAATGAGTCTAACAGCCTAGTCCCATAATCAGAAAATAAGGGAATGAAGCGAAAAAAAAAGGGGGAGGGTGGAGAAAGCATACTAGACTCCCCTGTATTTCTCTCCTCCTCCTTCCCTCCATCCCCCGCCAGTGCCAGGTAGGGTTGCATTCACCCACCGAGCCAAACTGTCATAAGGGGGGCTTTGGCTTCTCTCTCAGTTAGTGGGGTTTACTTCTACGAGAGTCCTCCCCTCCTCTGAGTTAATAAAAAGGTTCCATGAGGTCCATGTTTTAACATATATCTCTCGCTTCAGCCTGGTTGTCCAGACTAATACCCCGATCAGGCTTTCCGACAACAAAACTGTGGATTTTTGTTCGAAGGATGTTGGCTCCAACTTGTCTTGCATACACACGGTCACACAAATGTTGGCCAACAATTACGAACGTAGTGACGTACAAGACGTACATGATATCTCCATTACAAATGCTAGTTTTACAAGGCCGAGCACTTCCAGCTCGTACTTGATTCCGAGCATATGTGAACTTTTGTGCACACGATCGGAAAGTCTGGCAACAAAGTTTTTTGGTGGAAAATTTGAGAACCTGCTACCCAACATTTGTTGGTGGAAAGTCCGACAACAAATGTTCGATGGAGCATACACATGGCCGTACTTTCAGTCAACAAGCTCACATCCAACATTTGTTGTCGGAAAATCCAATCGTGTGTCCGGGGCAAAAGTCTTCCATTCTATTCACTTCTTCCACCTTCCTGAGCTATAGGCTTACTGTTGGTGGTTGGGTCTGCTTCCATGTAAGCTGTTCAAGAGGTGGCACACTATGGAGTTTTTATGTGTCTTACCCATTTTTTTGAAGTTGTGTAAAAGAAAAGCAGTTGGTTCCTCAGGTACAACATTTTTGATTAATCCTTTGGACCTCTCTCCAATAGTCCTCCACTCTAGAGCATGACCAGAAGATGTCCGTTAATGTCCCCCGCTCCTTCCGGCTACGCCAGCATCTGTCCGAGATATTGAGGGATTATCTATGAAGGAGAGCCGGAGTTCGATACCATTGAGAAAAGATTTAGTAATTTATTTCCTGTATTTTTGTACAGTTTGAAGAATCAATGGAGTGGATTATGTTAGCACGCTGTTCCTCCGTAAACGTATCCAAATCCAACTCCCATTTCTGAAAGAATGGCAATTGGAAGTTTTCAGAAGGTGTTACCAATAAAGTATTTATCTTTGAGATAGTAACCCTCTCTCTGTACAGTATTCCTCGAAAGGAGTAAATTATGCTCAAAAACATCAGTAGAGACCTTGCTCCCCTCTAGGCAGACAGTAGTGTTAAAAAAAGATGAAGGCCTGGGCCAATACTGGACTTACTCAGTAGAGACCCTGCTCCCCTCTGGGCAGACAGTAGTGTTAAAGGAAGATGAAGGCCTGGGTCAATACTGGACTTACTCAGTAAAGACCCTGCTCCCTTCTATGCAGACAGTAGTGTTGAAGGAAGATGAAGGCCTGAGCCAATACTGGACTTACTCAGTAGAGACCCTGCTCCCTTCTATGCAGACAGTAGTGTTGAAGGAAGATGAAGGCCTGGGCCAATACTGGACTTACTTAGTAGAGTCCCTGCTCCCTTCTATGCAGACAGTAGTGTTTAAGGAAGATGAAGGCCTGGGCCAATACTGGACTTACACAGTAAAGACCCTGCTCCCTTCTATGCCGTCAGTAGTGTTGAAGGAAGATGAAGGCCTGGGCCAATACTGGACTTACTCAGTAGAGACCATGCTCCCTTCTATGCAGACAGTAGTGTTGAAGGAAGATGAAGGCCTGGGCCAATACTGGACTTACTCAGTAGAGACCCTGCTCCCTTCTATGCAGACAGTAGTGTTAAAGGAAGATGAAGGCCTGGGCCAATACTGGACTTACTTAGTAGAGACCCTGCTCTCTTCTATGCAGACAGTAGTGTTGAAGAAAGATGAGGGTCTGGACCAATACTCGACTTACTCAGTAGAGACCATGCTCTCTTCTATGCAGACAGTAGTGTTGAAGAAAGATGAGGGTCTGGTCTCACTCAGTAGAGACCCTCCACCCCTCTATGCAGATAGTAGTGTAGAAAGGATATGGGAAGCTGGGTCTGTACTGGGCTGCTTGTAGACTTAGGGGTTCAACTGAACACCGAAATCTGGCGTGGTAAGACAGCAGTGCTCACTACTCACTTTATCTTATATTTCTGGGAAAAGTAATGATGGGTGAGGACAGTTTAAGTATATCTTCAGCAAAAACATGTTATTCAAGATTTAAAAAGAGCAACAAAGTGTTAAAAATTCTTCCGGGTTTTTAGTCCCGATTCTGTTCCCCACTAAGGAATTTCCCCCCAACTTCCTGTTATGGTGACAGGAATTCCTTATTCATTTCTAAACGAATAGAAAAGTTTGTCTGGAGTAAGGCTTTACCCGTATAAAGGAGAATGTTTGCTTTCAGAAGATTGGATTAACAGTTGTCAAGCTTTGAGATTGGAGAATTTCTACGGTAATTGGCAGGTGATAATAGACAAAATAACCCAATCAATCCCCTTTTTCATGGGTATTTTAAGTACAGGATTGCAGATCTGTGTTTATTAATAAGGGGATAGAAAGCAATGTTCCCTTTTTAATACAAGGGACATTCATCCACTTTTCTGTAACGTCTTTTTTTTTTTTTTTTGCTGGGAAAATCGACCTTTGTGACAGCAGAAAGCATTTTAATCTTACTAATTACAAGAAATTACCAAATGAAGCATGACTGCAAGACACAAAATAGGTGCATTGTAGCAGCTGCCATAACTAATAAAATTCCATCCAAGTATTAATGACTATCTTTCACTAAGCCATTTGAATCTAATCAAGCTACAAAAAGATTTTCTACTGTACACATTTTTTATTCTGATCAACAGATAGAGACAGAGGAACAATACAAGCATTATTTGACGACTCAGTGGGCTGTTGGCGGTTGACTACGTTTAATGGTTATTAATGTGCAATGGTCGTAAAGGTATTAATGGTTGTTTTATTAAAATGTTTCTTTTACCCCACTGTTAAAGCTGAACTCCAGGCAAACCGGTAAAATACTTTACTAAATAAACCCCTTTGTGTGCGTCCAGCAGCTATTACGGCCGTTCATTCGCTGTTGGAACACCTGGGTGGGCTCATGGCGCAATGCTCTGCACTCCGAGCCCACCCTATTTTGAAGCCTATTAGAGCCTATAGCTCTAATCAGGTGCTTCAAAAATAAAAACACACCGCCGCTGTAATTCAGGCGCCCGGTGTCCTGTAAGGGGCCGGACGCATTAATAGGGGGTGGCGGCGGCGATGGATAGATTCATGCTATGCATGAATCTATCCAATATTCATATAGCGGCCTTATTGTTACCTTTTTTTATATATTGTGCCATCTGCACAGTGGAACCTACCAGTGGCGGCCTGTCCATTGGGGGCACCCGGGCGCCATCCCCTCTATCCATGTCAACCCCTATATCAGAGATGGCAAACCTTGGCACCCCAGATGTTTTGGAACTACATTCCCCATGATGCTCATCCACTCTGCAGTGTAGTTGAGCATCATGGGAAATGTAGTTCCAGAACATCTAGGGTGCCAAGGTTCGCCATCACTGATATAGGGGGTGGAATGGATAGAGGGGGTGGTGCCCAGGTGCCCCTAATGGACGGGCCGCCACTGGTAGGTTCCACTGTGCAGATGGCACAATATATAAAAAAAGGTAACAATAAGGCCGCTATATGAATATTGGATAGATTCATGCATAGCATGAATCTATCCATCGCCGCCGCCACCCCCTATTAATGCGTCCGGCCCCTTACAGGACACCGGGCGCCAATATATAAAAAAAAAGGTAACAATAAGGCCGCTCTAATATTGGCATTCCACCAGTCCATTTTTTTTTTTTTATAATTACATTTTTTATTTAATTAGAATTCAGCTTAACAGTCAACTAAGGACAACAACATATGTCCATATATAACATTTACATAATATCCAAAACTCTATATACACATCAAAATATTCTATTCAAAAAGAAAAAAAAAAGAGAAAAAAGAAGAAGAAAAAACATACAATATACAATATATTATAAAAGTTGAATTTACTCCCACACCCCCCCAGTTGAGGGCTCCAACCTCCCTAGCTATTCATGTTCCTAATATCTCTCAGTGCACCAATCATTTTATTGTGCATTTCCTTCCCCTCTCCTCTCCTTTGAAAAATGCCTCTTTGGGCCTAATTACAAGTCTAGATTAGATTCGTACGAATCGAAAAATTTGTACAAATTTCAGTAAATTCGTACATTCGGAAGGATCCGAAATACGAATTGCTATGCTTCCAAATTCTGTACGAAATACGAAATTTTGTTTACTAATTTCGGATCCAAATTCCTAACGAACATTCTTAATTGTTACGAAAAGTTAACGAACCTAAAAGTAAAAAAAACAGGAAGTCAGCACAGCACAGGGATGGTGGGAGCCCCTCATAATGATAAATTCATCAAATTCGTATTTCGTACGAAATTTCGGACACTAATTACGAAATACGAATTAATTCTAACACGAAACGGAACAGAACGAAACAAATTTATTGACGGCGCACATGTCTAATTACCACCAGTGCAAAACTGAATAATAAATTAATCCATAAATTCATTGTGCACTTGTTAGTGTTAAAAAAAATGTTTTTGACCCGGGATTGAATGGATCAAAACAGGTTGCAACGTATCCCTTATGCCGCGTACACACGACCGGACTTTTCGTCGGACTAGGTCCGACGGTCTTTCCGACGGACTTTCTGAATGAACGGATTTGGCCACACACAATCACACTAAAGTCCGACGGATTCGAACGTGATGACGTACGACCGGACTAGAATAAGGAAGTTTGTAGCCAGTAGCCAATAGCTGCCCTTGCGTCGTTGTTTGTCCGTCGGACTAGCATACAGACGAGCGGATTTCTCGATAGAAACTGGGTCCGGTGGAGATCTGGCGGAAACTTTGAAACATGTTCTGTTTCTTAAGTCCATCAGATTTTTGGACAGCAAAGGTCCGATGGAGCTCACACACGATCGAATTGTCCGACGGATTGCTGTTGAAAAGTCCGGTCGTGTGTACGCGGCATTAGGACACATTTTTGTCCAGGCTTTTGCAGACCTGACCAAATTTGGGCAGGTATAAGCGGACGCAGGGTGCCCACAGGGACAACATAGGTCAGTTTTTCTTGCATCACAAGATGGAGGAAAAAATGAAATGGGCAAGTACGATCCAGTGGGGATCCCATGGTAAGACTACATGGATGCACCTATGTAAGACTATTTCAGCAGTGTATAAATGATTGCTAATAATATGTGACACTGGAGGAGACGTTACTCTGTAGGCACATTGTGGGACGGATGTGTCACACTGTATAGCTTCTCGTGCGCCCCCCCCCCCCAATATATCAAGTGCGCTGTGCTTGGTTCAGGCCTGGAGACATTTATGGCGTCCTTTCTCTACTCATTAAAGCCGGGCTTTGAGTGTCTATGACAGCAACAGTTTGATCGTTTTATGAGCCTACTGTGGGGCACCGTGTCAAACCGCTTAATAAAATCGAGATAGATGATTTTTATTGGCTCTTTCCTCTGTCAGCCTTGCTAGTAACTTCCACATTAAGGTTAAACTATATGTCTTTTTTTGAGGTTTTATTTTTACCTTTACCTTAAAAATAATAGACACGGGGCTCTTGCATGTCTTATCATCCTTGCATATCCTATCATATTTTTGCCTCTGCCTACTACAAGGAAATGTATATTTTTAAATGCAGTTGGTATGTAAAACATTATGTTATTATTTTTATTTTATATTATTTTCTTTATTGTCTGATTGTATGACTAGGGCTCCTTAGTCTCCTATTGTTTCTATATCCATTTGTCTTTGGAACATTTATATATTGCACTACCCACATTTATTATTATTATTATTATTATTATTATTATTATCATCAATGATATTTAATATCCAAGATATTTTTCATGCTAATACGGACCTTCATCCTTTTTCGATAAAATAACTTTTTTTTTCTCCACAATTGGAGAATTTTTGCCCATCTTTTTTTTTTTTTTTAAAGGTTAAGTTAACCTTTTAACCTTTTTTTGTGCTGCAGCCCAGCACCTTCTCATTTCTCGCACTCACGTGCAGACATGACTATAACATACCTCCCAACTTTCTGAGATCGGAATGAGGGACACCTTTTAGCAAAAGTATGTAGGCATAGGACACACCCCCTGCCATGCCCCCTTTAAAGGATAATTCTACAAAAATTGATTGGTTGGTTAAACCCACAAGTGCTTTTTTTTACCACTACTATTCCTTTATTTGGAATTTGGAATTTACAAATGAAGCAATTTAGAAATTGGATGAAAGGTTTAGCACTGGGGAACAGTTTTTGAAAGATAAATAGTGTATTTTATATACAACTATATAGATCAGACCAAAATGAGGGACAAATGAGGAGGAAAGAGGAACAGAGGGACTTTTTTCCAAATGAGGGACAGTCCCTCAAAATCAGGGACAGTTGGGAGCTATGCTATAATCTATACCAGGTACAGTGGAACCTTGGTTAACGAGTAACACGGTTAACAAACGTTTTGAAAGACGAGCATCATTTAGTTTTAATTCTGACTCAGTCTGCGAGTGTTGTCTCGCAAAACGAGCAGAATTCAAGCTAATGGGGTGTGCAGTACCGCATTTGGTCAGCGGTGCGGGGGCACCGGTGACACACGGAGCGGTTCGGAGCAGTTCGTAAATACTCGGAATCACTCGGGAACCGAGTGTTTCCGAGCCTTTCCGGGTTCAGCCAAGCTGTCCCGAGTATTTCTAAGGCTCTCCCTCGCCCCCCCCCCCACCTCTGGCTACATGTGGTATTGCATGCAATAGAAGTCAATACGCAACAAATTATCTTCGTTTCTATTGACTTCTATGGGGAAACTCGCTTTGATATCCGAGTGCTTTGGATTACAAGTATTCTCCTGAAACGGATTATGCTCGTAATCCAAGGTTCCACTGTATTTGGGAACTGGCAGTGACCCTCAGCAGGGTATTCCTGTGCATGTGCACACATTTGGGTTGATTTACTAAAGGCAAATAGACTGTGCACTTTCCAAAGTGCAGTTGCACACTGCAGGAGTAGTTGCTCCAGTGCTTAGTAAATGAGCAAAAGCTCTGCTGACTTCCATCATCCAATCAGGTACAAGCAAAAATACTGTTTTCTTTATTTTCCTTGCAAGTGATTGGGTATTCTTTGCAAAGTGAAGCTTTACCTCATTTACTAAGCTCTGGAGCAACGGAACTTGCAAAGTGCACAGTCTAGTTGCCTTTAGTAAATCAATTCCTATGTGTGCATGGACACATTGGGAAAGATGTACTAAAACTGGTTCACTCAGAATCTGGTGCATCTGTGCATGGTAGCCAATCAGCTTCTATCTTCAGCTTGTTCAATTAAGTTTTTACAATAAAACCTGGAAGCTGATTGGTTTCTATGCAGATCTGCACTAGATTTTGCACCATGCACTTTTAGTAAATAACCCCCATAAGATAACATGCTGGGGAGTTTATTGACTGCAGAAAAAAACATCTGAAGCCAAAAACAGCAGCTGTAAAAACATCCAGTGTGCATGAGGACTTATAGTAAATCTTATTCCTTCGTGTATAGTCGGTGAGTAGGTTTTAAAATAGGACCTTTATCAGGATAATGCGTATGATGCCCAACCAGACATAAACACAATTTTAATTGCTTTTGCTCTGCTGCCCCCAGACCCAAAATTATGGCGATGTGCAAACGGTGAAAGGAAGGAAGTTTACAAATGTACGAGAGAAACATAGACGGAGCTGTGAGGGAAATGAGCTACGTCCTGCTTTTATTCTGTATACCTCAGCTGTAGTCCCGGGGGATGCGCTGTCTGAACACAGACCCTTATTTTGGTACAAGAATGGCTGACTCATATTTTATCTCATGTGTTTTCTAGCAGTCTATTGTTGCCCGGACATTTAATGGAAGCTATAAATAAACTTCTGCCTTTTAAAGTGGACCTCATCTCTAAAGTGATGCCTGCTTTACTAGATGTTGCAAACATTGGAAAGTAAAGGTGTAAAATAAGGTGCTGCTTACCTATGAGATGTAGGTCGCAGATCTGTAGGCACTCTGGTTCTGGGTAACATGACCCAACGACAGCCTGATATGTCAGGTCTACAATTAAGGTCTAAGTGAGTGAAATACTGTATGTCACAGGGAGGAGGCCAGGTAGGTAGTGTGTAGACTAGACTTTCCTAACCAGGGTTCTGTGGAACTCTAGGGCAGCGTTTCTCAACTAGGTTGCCACGGCACCCTGGTGTGCCGCCTGGGGTTGTGAGGAGTGCCACTCTGCATTCAGTGTTTTTTTGCATGGCATCATGTGTTTCTGTGGTGCGGGCAGGCCAATCACCAGCATCATAGTAACGCATGATGCCAATCCAGGACAGCCCCAGCATTCAGAAGGAAATGAAGTCCAACGTGTTCGGATCTGCTCTGCCTCCAGCTCACAGGTAGGACTCTATTGTAAAAATCTGGAGGGGGGGGGGTGAGGACTGCTGAGAAAAGTTAGGCAGAAATCTAAGGACTCTGATGTGAAGGCTGGGTGGGGGTTTGATGAGAAGTATGTGTGGGGGGTGTTAAGGACTCTGATGTGAAGGCGGGGGACTGGGGACTCTGATGATGAGTGTGGGGGGGGGGGTGTTAATGAGTACTCCGCTCCAATGTGGAAAAGGAAGGAAAGGAAAGGAAGTGGACTGGTGACTCTAATGAGAAGTAGGGGGTGTTAATGAGTACCCCGATGTGGGAAAGGAGGGAAGGAAAGGAAAGGAAGTGGACTGGGGACTCTGATGAGAAGTTGGGGGGGGGGGGTGTTAATGAGTACTCCGATGTGGGAAAGGAAGGAAGGAAAGGAAAGGAAGTGGACTGGGGAATCTGATGAGGTTTCAAGGGGAGTTCCCTCTTCATCAGAGGATCAGGGCTCTGATGAAGAGGGGACTCCCCTTGAAGCCATACTAAATCTGAGTGGCTTCTTCCCATGAAAGAGAGAATATGCATTGGATCTCACGTCCCTGCATTTGAGAATCGTTGATGAGCTTACATACATACATTTGTGTTTATAACAATAGTTTTTATTCCACTAATAAATGGTTTACAAAGATAATGCACTAGGCTGGTGCGCCCTCTGTTTTTTCTTGTTCATTTGTTATCAGGGCTTCCCCAGTCCTAAGGGGACAGCAAAGCATGGTAGCTTCATGGATTTATGGAGTGGAACACTAAGGGCCCATCGGTCTCTGAACACCACACTAGAGGTTGTTTTTGTTTATCCAACAATGCAAGAAGCATCAGTACATGATTGGGCATTCCGAGGTATTAGGAATTAGCTTTTTACATGACTGAATAAGTAAAGGGATTATTCCAATTTTAGTTAGTGAAGCTGAATTTACACCATTCCGGGGGTATGCAGCACGTATGGCAACACACACACGTAGATGTGAATGGGAATGGGCCCATAGACTGTCCTTCACATTAAACTGCAGCACATAGATGTAGACAAGCAACATTCAGCAAAATAAATAAAAACGGACAAGTGTGACTAGGCTCTGAGGATTCTCAAGCTCTTTAGCAAGCCAGCCTTTTCCTGTATGGTCATGGTTAAGTCCTCCTGGGAACTGATACTGTTATCTTCTGGCCTTGACTTTTGTGTCTAGCCGCATAATTCTGGCCTTATTGCCAAGCCCAGCGTAGGGGCTATAAAACATCTGTAGGACTTGACAGCTACCTTTTATCTTCTTTACATTAGAGTGGAATTCCCGACTGCTAATTTCACATTTGAAATACATATATGTGAGCTGAACCTGGCCCCAGCCCCCTCCCTCTCCCACAATTGGATTTTATTTTTAGTGCTTTTTTACTTTTTTTGTGCTGTAGGGTGCACCTCCTCTATTCCTGCTTAGACGAGAATGATGTTGCGTTTGCTTCCATGCATGCGCAGAGGTGCTAAGACACACACGTTTTTTTTGCGTGCACTAAGATGGGAGCATATAAGAAGATCCCAGAACTCTGTCCACATTTACATATGCAAACTGGTGCATGTGCAGATATGCCACAGGGCTCTGGCAGGTACCTAAAGCTGGGGTGAGCCCTTCGGCACATTGGTGAACATGTCTGACCTTCAAAGATGGTGGCACCCGTGAGGTGGCGATGGAGCCAGAATTAAAGTGGAACTAAACCCTCCTATCGTTTTCAGCCAAGGAAAATGCCATCTTTGCCTCTGTTTGATCTGCAGCTGCCATGATGCTGCCCATGTGATCAGTTATGACACCAGACATTTGATGGTTTGACAGTTTGGTTGAGGACACAGCCAATGGGACAGTTACATTCCCGGCACGTGAATGTAACTGTTTTTTGAAACTGTTAAATCAATGGTTTTAGTTCCGCTTTTAAAGGTACTGAAGTGTTTCTTTAACCACTTCAGCCCCGGAAGATTTGGCTGCTCAATGACCAGGCAATTTTTTGTGATATGGCACTGCGTCGCTTTAACTGACAATTGCGCAGTTGTGCGACTCTGTACCCAAACAAAATTAACTTCCTTTTTTTCCCACAAGTAGAGTTTTCTTTTGGTGGTATTTGATCATCTCTGCGTTTTTTATTTTTTGTGCTATAAACAAAAAAAGAGCAACAATTTTGAAAAAAACACAATATTTTGTACTTTTTGCTATAATAAATATCCCCATTTTTTTAAAAAAAGCTAATTTTTCCTCAGTTTAGATAGATACGTATTCTTCTACATATTTTTGGTAATAAAAATCACAATAAGCGTATATTGATTGGTTTGCGCAAAAGTTATAGCGTCTACAAAATAGGGGAAAGATTTATGGCAGCTTTATTTTATTTTTATTTTTTACTAGTAATGACGGTGATCAGCGATTTTTATCGGGACTGCAACATTATGGCGGACACATCGGACACTTTTGACACATTTTTGGAACCATTGACATGTATACAGCGATCAGTGCTATATCATCGGCACCCCCGCAGTGCATCGGGCGCGCCAGTGCCTTCTATCCCGCTTAAAGGGACCGATGTACAGCTTTGCCGGCAGCATTTCCGCGGTGTCCCATTGATTTCAATGGGTAGGAGCGGTGAATACACCGCTCCTTCACCGCTCCAGGACTTTTTTTACCGTCCTGCTAGCGCACCGCTCCAGTGTGAAAGCCCTCCGGCTTTCACACTGGAGTGAAAGGACCCACTTTTTTTAGGCGATATACAGGCGCTATTTTTAGTGCTGTAGCACCTGAAAAACGCTTCAGTGTGAAAGGGGCCTAAATCATAAAGCAAAACTGAACCCAGTGATTTAACGGTTTCCAAAAAAAGTTACATTCCTGGAATGCCGGGATTGCTAACTGCCAGTTTGCTTGTGTCCTCAACCAAACTGTCAAACCATCAAATGGCTGGTGTCATAACTGATCACATGTGCAACACCATGCAAGTTGCAGATCAAACAGAAGCAGCTTCCTTGGTTGTACAGGATAGGAGTGTTTAATTCCACTTTAAGGCTGTCAGCAGATTGGCCTCTACAAATTAATCAGTGCCTAAAAATGCCGAAAAATTAAGAGCAACTGAGTATGTGCAGAGCAGGTTGAGACAGTGTATTACTGGATTTTACACAGTATAGACATTACATTTTTAATTGTTTTACATAGCTAGACCTGCAAAAAGGGCCAGCCTGAAGTCATCTAGCAGGACTTACATTTTTGACTCCACTTCAAGTAATACAACTAGGTCTCCTTCCTGGACCTTTCCTGTTACTGGGCAGTGAAGGAGAAACAGCAGAACACATGTCCTTGTCATTCTGCTCTCTCCTCCTATCAGCACGTTACTTGTTAGCATATATGCTGTATAGGCAGGGTCCGACTAACCATTCTGCCACTCGGGCACTGCCCGAGGGCCCTGGGCCACTATGGGGCCCATCAGGGTTGCCAGCCTCAGTAAAACCAGGGACAGTATGTAAAAATCTTGTGTTTTTTTTTACATGTGTCTCTGAAATGTCCCTTACCGACATCCTTTTGGTCGAAAAAATCCCAAGATTATAGCTGCCCCACCTCTCCAGTACCTTCTCAGCCAATAGAAACATGTCTGTGTATACTGTGTGATTGTATACTGTGCGTGTTTATACTGTGTGGCCCCATAATCTCTGATTGCCTGGGGGCCCCATAATCTCCTATTGCCCGGGGCCCCATGAGTTGTCAGTCCGCCCCTGTGTATAGGTGATTACAAGAGTCTGATAACAGGTTTCTTGCTTAGAATTCAGCTTTAAAGTGGTTGTAAACCCTTACAAACCACTTTGACCTACAGGTAAGCCTAGATTAAGGCTTACCTGTAGGTCCAATAAATATCTCCTAAACCTACATGGTTTAGGAGATATTTAGAAAAGAAAAAGGCACCGCTATTTACGGCGCATGCGCCATAGACAGCGGCGCGCAGGCGCACTGAGGATGCCGAGATCACGGCGATATGCCGCTCTCGTGCGCATGCGCGGGAGTGACGTCATCGCCGCTCCAGCGAATGACAGCGCTGGAGCGGCGAGACCCGGAAGTCACTCCGTGTTTGATGGCGGCGGCGGAGGTCGTGGACGAGGACCGCTTCGGGGGCTTCGTTCTCAGGTAAGTTATTCATAATGAGCTAGTATGCTATGCATACTAGCTCATTATGCCTTTGCCTTGCAGGTTCCGTTTTTTGTTTTTTTTTAAATAGGTTTACTTCCTCTTTAAGCAACCACAATCCCCAATATGCAAAACATGTTAGTGCTTTGCAATAGTGCCTGCCTTGCATGAAGATCATAACCTCCCAGCCTAATGCCCCATACACACGGTCGGATTTTCCGACGGAAAATGTCCTATCGGACAATGTTGTCGGAAATTCCAACCGTGTGTGGGCTCCATCGGACTTTTTCCGTCGGATTCTCCGACGGACAAAGTTTTATCTCCTGCTCTCAAATTTTCCGACAACAAAGTCCTATCGGACTTTTTACGATCGTGTGTAGCAAATTCCGACAGACAAAGTGCCACGCATGCTCAGATCACATTACAAGACCAAAGCTATTGGCTACTAGCCTCTACGTAGTCCCGTCGTACGCAACGAACGTCACCACGTTCAGGATGATCGGATTTTCCGACAACTTTGTCCGACCGTGTGTATGCAACACCAGTGTCGGACAAAATCCGTCGGAAAAAATCAGACGGATTTTGTGGTCGGAATTTCCGACCGTGTGTACATAAGACTGTTGTTTTTTTTTATTTTTTTACAAAGCGGACATTTGGAAGAATAATATACTAATTTCAGCCTCCTATATACTAGCAGTATGTAAGTATACAGTGAATGATTTTAAATTAACTAAAGCTGGAGTTCTGCCTTAAAGGAGTAGTGTCCTGCACACCGCTGATAGATTTTACATCCTCTGCTGCTTCCAGGCAGGAACTGCTAGTGACTTCACACTGTTCATCATTATATTTATGGAGATTTATTGAGGGCCATTAATCACAGGTCAGGGGTGACACAAACACCAGATAACCCCCCAGCACACAATTTTTCCTAAAGTGACATTTTTTTCTGCATTAACAAAACATTGCGGAGGAGGAGGAGGAGGAGGAGGAGGTTATCAGTGGGCACAGAGCCTAGAACTTACAGAGATCATTTCATTAACGGATGTGCAAACAACGCTTACATAATCCTTCGTTTTACACAGGAAGCGCATATTCTCTGGGGTGGAAGGTTAAAGGGGAATTCCACATTTATACCAGTACAAAACGACTGCTTCATAAAGCAGGTTACTTTTTTCTGTGTATTGTATACTGCTGTCGGTGATATAATATATATATATATATATATATAATAAGGCCCCTTTCACACTGGGGCAGTGGGTGCGTCGGCGGTAAAGCGCCGCTATTTTTTGCAGCGCTTTACTGTCAATTTTGCGGCGATATTCGGCCGCTAGCTGGGCACTTTTACCCCCCGCTAGCGGCCGAGAAAGGGTTAAAACCACTGCAAAGTGCTGCTGCCGGTGGTATAGCCGCACTGCCCCATTGATTTCAATGGGCATGAGCGGTGAAGGAGCGGTGAATACACCGCTCCTTCACCGCTCCAAATATGCTGCTAGCAGGACTTTTTTTAGCGTCCTGCCAGCGCACCGCTCCACTGTGAATGCCCTCTGGGCTTTCACATTGGAGAGACAGCAGCGGCTCTTACAGGGAGCTTTGCAGGCGCTATTTTTAGCGTTATAGTGCCTGCAAAGCGCCCCAGTGTGAAAGGGGTCTAAAGCTGTAGCAGTGTTCCCATATACGCACCACACTCAGATGCAGATTCAGACCACTTTAACTTCATTTTCTACAGCTTCGTGATTTTCTGCCCACACAAAGGGAAGATAAGTTTCTTTGCTTCCCTCTCTGCTTGATGAGGCAGAGGTAGTTGGGCACTTGATTTTCAGCCAGGTGAGAGGCCCTCCACTATCAAAACCAGCGTGCGTGTAGCCAGGCCAGAGCCTAATAGCCTAATAGCACACAGCTTCAACAGAAGACCCAACTACGGTGGGGGAGCCCCTTCCTGATTGCTACCAGAGTACTTCATTTACAGTTCGGCAGCCTCCTTGTGTCCCTGGATCCCTCCAGCTGTTTGCCTGTGTTACCAGAGCTTTTTTTAACAATCATATACATGTTTAACATTGTGATAACAGAAGAGGAGCCTTGTGAAAAAGGACTGGGAGTTATCCCGCAAAGTCTATGCACAAATCTACGATATAGCACCAAGAACATTATCTCAACTTAATCAGTAAATTGTATATCGATAATGTAGTAGTCGGAGCTCAAAACAATAACATTAAACATGGTAAAGGTAAAGCTGTGCTTCCTAGGAATACTCAATTAGAACTTTACTGTGGTGAGATCAGGGCGCACCAGGGGAGTCCCCTTTTATACGCCCGCCACCCCCAAGGGGATCTAGATGTGCCGGGCAGGGGTCTCAACCCTGGCCGCATCCCATGGCCTTAGTTGACATACTATACTCAGGAGATACCTATATAGAACTGAGGCTCACAACCTATAACTTCTGTGTATTCTTCTGTCATCTTACTTATAAGGAGATCATTTAAAGAGGACATAAGGATAGAGTAGGAGGTATAAAGGGAGAAAGAAAAGGAACGAAAGAGGGAGATGGGGATTGAGATTGTCTATCGTCAAGTTTTGGGGGAGAGTCTTAAATAGCTCAGTCTGGCTTACTGTTAGGAAGAAGGGAGATGCCCATAAGCTGAGCTCAGGGTTCCCATGTGGCTTCAAATTTGTTGCAAGTGTCTGACAGTACACTAGAAAGTTTTTCTTGGGACATTATCCATTATATTTTCCTTTGGGCAGATTTAATGGAAATGTTTGGTTGTTTCCAGGCTTTGGCTACTGTTAGTTTAGCGCCCACTAATATGAAAAATGTATTTGCTTCCGAGTATGTAAAGGAGTCTTTGGTATCTTCTCGTTAAGTAGAGTTACTGTCGGGGACCTAGGGATCCGGCTGCCTGCAAGCTTGTCTATAATGTTAAAGATTTTTCTCCAAAAAGGGTGTATTCTGGGACGTTCCCACCAAATGTGGGCCATTGTTGCCATTAGTTGGCATCCTCTGAAGCACAGGGGATCAGCAGAAGTATCCCGATCCTCTTCTTGAGTCCCCACCAGGGCTCCTGGCTTTTCCTCTTCGGTGAGTGCTCCCATAGAAAATGGCTTTCTATGGGGGCACCCATGAAGGCTCGCTCCCGAGCCACCCTGTTTGTGTCTATTGACACAGTAAGGGCGGTTTATCCCTGCCCCCAGCTAGTGGCTAATGGCTCCTGCTGCAATCAATCTGCCTAGTGAGGAGGGAGATAGCAGAGAGAGTACACACCACTGAATCAGGAATGGGCTCAGGTAAGTATAACGGGGGACTGGGGGGATTCTGTGACGCAGAAGTTTTTTTTACCTTAATGCATTGAATGTCTTAAAGTAAAAAACTTTTAGGCTTTGGAACAACTTGAAGTAGTGATTCTCAGCTACAGTTTCTGTTCTTATGGAGTCCCTATGGAGTTACCTTGATTGAGCCAGAAGAGTCCATGTTTGTGCAGCTTTCATAGTCTGTTTTGTATTATTTTTCAACGTATGCATACTCTTTGCCTTCCTCCTGACCCTTTTTGCACTATTGATTCTAACTTTGCACCTGTTTAGTAAATTGTAAGTTACAATAACCCTCTGTCTGATCTTTCGACGGATTATCTAATCTGTTACAAAATCTAGGTTTAGTGCAGAAGTAATATTGGTACTAGCATTATGAAAAAATTTAAATAAGCCTGTGCTTTGTCCATCTTTTAAACATCAAGGAGTTCATATGATCCAACAGCGCAAGCAAACAGCAGGGTACATGGCATATTAGTACAATGACTCTGGTTTTAAGAAAGGGTCAGGTGGACCCAAGATGTTGCAGTGTTATGGAACATGAAACCATGGTATTGATATGCTATTATATGCTACTGCTGTTTGATTGCCATGTTGGATCCTGTGAACTGCAGGTATGTTAAAAAATTAACTAAAGTTACCCTTTAAGTTTAGGGTTTAGGTTTAAGACTAAATGTAGGATTAGAGATTGAGTGTGAGGTTTATGGTTATTGGTTTGGGTTACTCCTCATCCCTTCTTACTGTGCACATAATGAATTAGCACATTCAGTGTGCACCACCCACATTAGTGTAAGACTGATCGAGTGGCTGCCTTTTTTCAGATTGTTATATTTAGGTCAAGAGTAGTCTTCAGTTGCCTTCAGCCAGCAGTATAAGAAGAAATAGGGTGACCTTCCCAGTTTATCTTACTGTCAATTTAATTGATGATAGTACAACAGCGCGGTGCAGAGGCACCTTGTGGAGCTTCCACAAGTATTTGAAAATGAACGTAACTAAGGCCTTTGTTTTATTTCAAATTAGGATCTGATTAGACAGGTCCTCTTTGTCATCTAGTAGGGCCAAGTTCTGGAAATTTTATACTGCATGTGTATAAGAAAAGTGTGCTAACATTTCTGTTGTCCGCAGAAACTGGTTAGAATCCTTGATTTCTTGTAAGGACTGCTCTGCCAAAATGACAGATGAATGCTGATTGCTAGTAAAAAAATGTTGTTCTCAATTCATTTTTCATACATAAATTAAGAGATATATTGCCAGCACAGCAAAGATCACCATGGATGCTATCCGAGAGATGCTGGCGGCATATCTCCTAATCTGTGCTGTTTCCAGGTCCCCAGCCGGTGGTCACTGCGGCACCCACTATCGTTACAGCAATTTCCAGGAGTGTGTGCGTTGGGAACATTTTTCTGGTGTTTTCTTAGCCCCCGTACACGCGGTCGGAAATTCCGACCACAAAATCCGTCTGACTTTTTCCGACGGATTTTGTCCGACACTGGTGTTGCATACACACGGTCGGACAAAGTTGTTGGAAAATCCGATCATTCTGAACGTGGTGACGTTCTTTGTGTACGACGGAACTATGTAGAGGCTAGTAGCCAATAGCTTTGGTCTCGTAACTTGATCTGAGCATGCGTGGCACTTTGTCCGTCGGAATTCTTTACACACTATCGGAAAGAGTCCAGTCGGATTTTGTGGTCGGAAAATTTGAGAGCAGGATCTTTTGTTTTGTTGGCGGAAAATTTGAGAACCTGCTAGCAAACATTTGTTGGCGGAAAGTCCTACAGCAAATGTTCGATAGCGCATACACACGGTCGGACTTTCTGAACAACAAGCTCACATCCAACAAATCCGACCGTGTGTACGCGGGATAAGTGTATTCATTGTAACAAGCCAATGGTTTTACCACTGGTCTCAGTGAGACCATGCCTGTCCTCAGATGGAAGGGTCCTAGGCATCATTGGCATGTACAGTGACACACCTAGGACCCTTCATCTGAGGACAGGCATTGCCTCATGGCCACTGAGACCAGTGGTAAAACAATTGGCTTTCTGGGTTGTCATCTTGTAAGTTTTAATATGATTTTCCAAAAAAACATTTTTAACTGTGGGACTCATAGAGGTTAATTCCTATATGCAATATTGAGAGACCGATTTATGGGATTTTTGTTGCAGCTCTCCATACTCTCCCTCCCAGGAGTTATTCCCAGCAGCTAAGACTCATAGGACTGTCACCTATCCCCTGGCACAGGTATCCCTAGCAGGTGCCTGATCCTTTCTGTTGTTACAATGCATCAGGCTGGCCACTCAGCACAGGACCCGTAAAGCAAGTGGAGATCAGTGAATTTTTTGGTGTCTATGCCAGTTATTTCCAGATTCCAGGTGGATCGGCCAGATACAGTATATACATGTATATTGGTCCAAGCTGAACCAATGTAACTATGTAAAAATGTACTATGCCTAGAAATTCATCTTTAAATAGACAGATGTGTAATCAACTTCTACTAGCTATACCATGATCTAGATAAGTGAGAACCTTCATGGACCTCCTTTTGTAATATGCATTTGGCTGAAATCTGATTATATGAGTCGGTTTTTAAATCAAATTTCGTCAGACCGAGTGGAGCTTGCAAGGCCACCCATGCATGGCTCAGATTTTGATCGATTCAGCAGGAATTGGTTGAAATTCAAGCCATCCATGGGCATCATTAAAAGGCTTGGGCATATTATGCAATTGTGTAATCTGGTTATACTTAATTTTTTCAATAAAATAATATTGAACTAAAAGGCTTGGACAAAGGATGTATATACTGACAGTAAAGTATAAACCTTCTCACTCCTTTTTCCTTAATAATATTGCATAGATAGAATAGCTAGGGTAGGTTCCTCTATGTGTTGCATTGTTCAGGACTGCTTCGGCTAACAAGAATACAGCTCATTTAACCGTGACTATGACTTTGTTGCTTGGAAACATCTTTTTTTGCTTGGTGAGTTTCTATGTGGCTTTTTATACCTCAACACTAGCACACAGCGATTGGGGCCCTTTCACATGGGTGATCTGATCAGGTCCGCCTCTCAGGTTTTCAGGTGGCCCTGACTGGAAGGTCCATGCATTCCTATGGACAGGTAGGTTTAAATGGACCGCCTACCTCTGGGTCCAATCTGGTCCGCTAAAAAAAAGAAAGAAAGGGGGGTCTGTCCTCTTCCGTTTAGGCCGATCAGAAGGGTAGTCGAAATCCATTTGCTCACAGCTGCCCATCCAGCAGAGCAGGCTCTGTCCATGTCCTCTTGGTAGACACCACCCTGATCAGCAGGGGATCTGTGAGTACCTAACATATAAAAATTAGGTGGGTTTAGCACTTGAGCATTAATTAATTTCAGTGGCCAAATATAATTATAAATCATTATTCTGGCAAATTCAATGAATATATGCCCAAGTGCTTCCTAATTGCCTTTAAACGCGTTTACAAAAACGCAGCTTGAGGCACATTTTTGACACAGCTTTTCTCCTGCCAGGAGAAAGACGTTTAGGAGAGCTAAGCAATCACCCAATGTGCATGAGGCCATAGAGTTGACCAGCAATTCCAGTGCTACTACAAGAACTTTGCTTGTAAATTACAAGGACGGGTGATAACCCATTGTATTCATTCAGGGAGCTGAATTGTGGTTCCGGAAAGACTCCTGACTGCTGTATTTTGGTACTTTTAAGAATTAATGCTTGCTCACACTGGATGAACATGTTACATAGTTACCATATATACTCGAGTATAAGCCAACCCGAATATAAGCCGAGGCACCTAATTTTACCACAAAAAACTGGGAAAACGTATTGACTCGAGTATAAGCCTAGGGTGAGAAATGCGCAGCTACTGTAAGTGGAAAAGAGGGTCAACAATGCCCATTTGCATTCCTCACTGTGCCCATTTGCAGCAATAGGTCCCCGAACTTCAAACTCGTTAGTTAAGTGTTCCTAGATGCCCCCTAGCTGCAGCCAAAATTTGGGGTCTCTGGACCCAAAGGGTGCCGAAATGATATTGCTGCAGATGCACACAGTTGACCGAATTTGGGGTCCCGTATCTCGGGCCACTTTTGGTGTGCAAACCCAGTGGAACTAGCACTACAACATAGATGGCGTTCCTAGCACCAAGTGGCCCAGAGATACGGGGCCCCAAAGTTGGTTTGGAAAATGTCAAGCACTTTTCTGAAGCAGAGAATGACATTTTCTGAACCGACTTTGGGGCCCCGTATTTCTCGGGCCACTTAGTGCTAGGAACATTGCATATGTTGTAGTGCTAGTTCCACTGGGTTTGGACATCAAATTTGGGGTTCCTAGCACCAAGTGTCCCCGAGATACGGGGCCCCAAAATCTGTTTGGAAATGTGCTGAAAAACTCGGCTTATACTCGAGTATATACGGTACATAGTAGGTGAGGTTGAAAAAAGACACAAGTCCATTAAGTTCACCCTATGTGTGTGATTATATGTCAGTATTACATTGTATATCCCTGTATGTTGTGGTCGTTATGGCACAACTTATTGACACGGATTGTCAAAAGAAGCAATTGTAACCGAAACTAAAGGGTTTATATTTCCTGAAGCACTGCAACAGTCTGGTAGTGGTAACAGAGGAAAACAATACATTTTAATGTATCTGTAAGTTTTTTCTGCCTTGCTATGCATTGTACACGCGCTAAGAATTTATTGGATAAATGATCGTTCGTTTTTTGTTATTTGCATTCTAATCTCAGCTCGAAACTAAAGTCACGAAAATTCTCATACGACAGAATACAAATTCGGAAGTGATGTAATGTGTTGTAGTGTTTTTGAATTGCACCTTTGAACGACAACTGTACTGATTAAATGAAAATCAGATAAACTGGCATCGTACTAAATGCATTTTCGTGCATGTCCAATCAGATAATATCGGAAGAACTGTCATGACCAGCTCTCGAAATCCCGATTATCGTACGATTGCTCCGAAAGCGGTATTTTTTGTAGGCTTTTCTGATCACGTGTATAGGGCTTTATGATTGAAAAGTGAGAGCTCTTTAGTTGATCGAATGGGACCATATATATTTTCTGGGACATTTTTATTTTCTATATTATATTATAGTTATAGTTATATAATATAGTTATATTCTTAAGGGATATACTGAACTTCTATAGCCGTATAGTCATAGAATATAGTAAAGCTTTGTATAAATTGCCTATACTGTTCTTTTGTAGTATATTTTGTACTGGGTTATATTGCTCTTCTATATTTTATATAGTACTGGGAAATACTCAAACGTCTGTGATCTATTCATTGCTGGGATATACTGTTATAGTTCTTTAGTACTGAGATATAACAAACTGCTATAATAAATATGCATTTTTATTTGTTTTCTCAGATTAACGTCTTATTCACATATATATGCAATTATATGCATGTATACGAGACTCCCAGAACAGTGGTTGAGCTGTCCCTGGCAGCTCTTTGTCACTGTTTACAAATGGTAGCCAGGGGGTTGGCCTCCAGTTCATGTGAACACTGTGACAGCCAATCACATGATTGGAATTCTGCCTTCAAATCTCAGCGTTTTGAACCCCTTAACCGCTTCCCGACCGCCTCCTGTAGATATACGTCAACAGAATGGCACGGGCAGGCAAAAGGACGTACCTGTACGTCCCCTTTAATTTGCCTGCCCGGGTGGCGTGCGCGCGCCGCCAGCGGCGCGCGCGCGACCCGGTCGGGAGCTCCGTGACCACGGCCGCGGGACCAGCGGACCCGATCGCCGCTGGTATCCCGCGATCGGGTTACGGAGCGGAAGAACGGGGAGAGGTCTATGTAAACAAACCTCTCCCCGCGCTTCCTACACTGACTGTCAGTGATCGGCGGTTCCCTGTCATCGGGAACGCCGATCAATGACGTCAGACGTACAGCCACGCCCCCCTACAGTAACCACAACACAACACGTCACACTGACTCCTCCCCGCCCCCTTGTGGTTAACCCCCTAACTACAACTGTCATTTACATAGGAATCAGTGCTATTTAAATAGCACTGATTTCTGTATAAATGACAAATGTCCCAAAAATGTGTCAAAAATGTCCGATGTGTCCGCCAAAATGTCGCAGTCACAATAAAAATCGCTGATCGCCGCCATTACTAATAAAAAAAAAAAAATATTAATAAAAATGCTATAAAACTATCCCCTATTTTGTAAACGCTATAACTTTTGCGCAAACTAATCAATAATCGCTAATTGCGATTTTTTTTACCAAAAATATGTAGAAGAATACGTATCGGCCTAAACTGAGGAAAAAAAAATGTTTTTTATATATTTTTTGGGGATATTTATTATAGCAAAAAGTAAAAAATATTGCATTTTTTTCAAAATTGTCGCTCTATTTTTGTTTATAGCGCAAAAAATAAAAACCGCAGGGGCGATCAAATACCACCAAAAGAAAGCTCTATTTGTGGGAAAAAAAGGACGCCAATTTTGTTTTGGAGCCACGTCGCATGACCGCGCAATTGTTAGTTAAAGCGACGCAGTGCCGAATTGCAAAAAGGGGCCTGGTCCTTTGGCTGCCAATTGGTCCGGGGCTGAAGTGGTTAAAGGACCAATGGGAGGCGATGTCAAGGGGTTAAATCAAACAAAAGCCTGTGTGAATGAGGGCTAAAAACATCATGGAGCTCAGAGACTTTGTAGAGCTTTGGGTGGTATAAAAGCTCTATTCCTATGTCACATCTTATTTGGTAGCAAGACTTCATTATTATTCTTAACTGTACACTGGCTTTTATATATGTGAGCTGACTGATGCTCAAGGCTCTTTGCCTCTGCTGTGGGAGTCTGCTGCTGAGTGAAAGGGCTGAGTTCTGACAGAATACAAAAACAGTGCAGGAGCTGCCTGTTTATTTTGTTAGTCCGATGCTTTGAGCAAATGTTTTGTTTGCTTTATGCTATGGACTTTTTCTACAAAGCTCCCTATGTTTGTTTACTGCCTTGCTAAATAAGTGTGCAGGGCAAACCTGCTTAGACCCAGTTTAGCCTGTCCCTATTACAATATACTGTATATATTCATACAGTATCTCACATTTTTGTAAATATTTTATCATACCTTTTCATGTGACAACACTGAAGAAATTACACTTTGCTACAATGTAAAGTAGTGAGTGTACAGCTTGTATAACAGTGTAAATTTTCTGTCCCCTCAAAATAACTCAACACACAGCCATTAATGTCTAAATCGCTGGCAACAAAAGTGAGTACAACCCTAAGTGAAAATGTCCAAATTGGGCCCACTTAGCCACCCCCCCCCCAGTGTCATGTGACTCGTTAGTGTTACAAAGTCTCAGGTGTGAACGGGGAGCAGGTGTGTTAAATTTGGTGTTATCGCTCTCACTCTCTCATACTGGTCACTGGAAGTTTAACATGGTACCTCATGAATGAATGACTTGTATAGTTCAGCCTATGCGAACTGAATCGCCTCAGGGCGCTTTTTGCCACTGGTGTCCATCTGTGGTATAGTGCGGTCCTTGCCCTGTGGGGTCCTGACACGCTTACAAACACATACAACATACACATATTTGGCCAATTTTATCGACAGGATCTAATTAACCTACCAGCATGCCTTAGGCGTGTGGGAGGAAACCCACGCAGGCACAGGGAAAACATGCAAACTCCAGGCAGAAGGTGTCGTGGTCGGGATTTGAACCAGCGACCCTATTACTGCTAGGTGAAAGTGCTAACCACTACACCACTGTGCTGCCCTCATGGCAAAGAACTCTCAGAGGATCTGAAAAAAAATAATTGTTGCTCTACATAAAGATGGCCTAGGCTCTAAGAAGATTGCCAAGACCCTGAAACTGAGCTGCAGCACGGTGGCCAAGACCATACAGCGGTTTAACAGGACAGGTTCCACTCAGAACAGGCCTCACCATGGTTGACCAAAGAAGTTGAGTGCACGTGAAATTATCACATTGACTTGATTTACATGCAAAAAACTTAGCAGCAAAGTAACCTAACAAGACAAGCCGTACTACTAGCTCGTCATGGAAGAAGCAAGGAGAAAGTTGGAAAACGTTTGTGAGAAAACTAAAAAAAAAAATGTTAGCTGCCTGACTGTTAAACCAATCCTCTGGCTTCCATACTTTGAGTCATCAACCTATAACAAGTATGCCAGATCTCAGAAGTCTTCATAATTATATGGAGTAAGGCATTTTCGCCAGCCGTGAAGCATTTTCAGGAGTGATCATCATTGGCAGCCCTCAGGTTTCTGTCAGATAGCTGTACTCTAAAAGTGTAGTAAGCCATAGAAAATACATCGTTCAGCTTTTTGCGGTTGCTGGAATAATCTACAAGCTATTAGTTTAAATAATATAACTATATAACTACTACATTAAAACAAGTCGATTTGAAAAGGGATTTGGCTGGTTATGAATTCAAAATCTAAAACATAAACTCCAGGAAGTCTTGTTTTTGGAAGCGTTAACCTGAGTTTATAAGTTTTTAAGCTGTTTCTTCAAATGGCACGGTGTAAGTTTACTTTTTAATAATCGTCGTAAAGTGGAGATGAAAAACCGCCCCACACAACAAGCCGCAGGACCTGTGCAGGAATTTCCTCGCTCCCTTCCTCTGCCAGCCATGGCAGGGCAGAATGGTTTCTTTGTCTCCCAGATCTGTTCAAGACATTTGCAGCTGTTTGAGATTTACACCTGCGTCCCACTGGGCATTGTGTCTGGGCTGCTGAAATGTGGTCTAGAAAGGCCTTATTTTCTGTGAGACTCTAAACACAGGATCTGTACATGGCATCTTGGTTCCCTGTACGAATGCTCTAGGGCTTGTCTTTGTGATGTGTTCTTTGCTGTAACACACCTTATGGAATTAAAGAATTATTCTACCCCAAAGTGTGATATTTAGGTTTTATAGATGGAACCTGGTGAGCTGAGTCTGCCCCTGGCTTAATTTCTGGCTCTGTTCCTGTCTACCTAGGAGTTTTGGCTGCTCCCAAGTGTGTTCCAGAGCCTACTGTTGCATTCTGCCTAATGTGAATTTAAAAATTGAATAAGCAGATTGGGAGCCCCTCATAATGGCCACAGCAGGTGTGTGGACCCGGTAACTCAAAGAGAGAAATTTCACCATTAGAGTTGAGAGCAGATTTTCTCAACCTTTTACTTTCAATTCGTTTTTATTGAATTTCAGATCATACAGGTAAGATACAAGGTGTACATTGTATGCCATGAAATATGTCAACGCATAAAAATACATATACACTGTTAACTAAATCATCAATGAAATGATACATAGCATGGAATAGTATTATCATAATGTAATACAATACAAACGCAGTCAGTACAATAACATAACAGTTTATAGAAGTGTATATCCTTTAGACACCCCATTGGGGACTCAACTGTGTCTAGAAGGAGAGCGTTGCTGTAAAAACAGAGAATATCCAGAAACCCAGTAAAATGCTACAGCACCCAAGGACAAAGGAGTACATCAATCTATTAAACTGGAGTGTTACAAAAAATTGGCAATATTTGACCATTGTTCCCACGGTGCCCACTTGGTTTTTTCTTTGGGTAACTGACCCTCACTCGATGCCATCATTAGTTCATAACTATAATGCAGATTTACCGTTTCCAAAAGACGGTTAATAGAGGGGATTGCGTCTGACTTCCATAATCTGGATATAGTCAGCCTAGCTGCCATTAAGATATGTGTTGCCACATGACGAAATGAATGAGGTATGTCTTCTATGGATAAATTCAGAAGAGCTAAACCTGGAGAGGTCGGGATGTCTATCTGTGAAACAAGATTTTCTCAACCTTTTCAACACAGAGAGACCCTTGAAATAAGTTTCTAGTCTCAGGGAATCTCTGTTAAAAATTACTATATCTACAAGTCATGATACATTAGTGTGATGGTCAATGGGAAGAATGCTCCTTACACTTGTGGTCATTAGGAAGATATACCCCCTTACAGATAGCTAAAAAGATCAATGGTGTCATAGAGGCAGAAGTTGCTCATTTCTCATGGAACCCCTAGCAACTTCTGAAGGAACCCCAGGGTTCTATGGAACCCTGGTTGAAAAACCCTGATCTAGAGATATTTGCATGTGGTTTAAACTATAGTTAAAACGCTAGAACATCTCTTTTTATATATTTTTGGATATATTACAGAATGTTGCTTACTTTCTGTCCTGGGGATACAACAGAATTTGAGAGGAGATCTCTCCAAATTTAGGTGGTTGTAGCTATATTAGTGCACAGGTACTGTTCCTTTTCCATTTGTACAAACCATTAAGGACAAGTATTCAGGGGTCTATTCCCCTCTTCTAGGCCCAAGCAGCACTGATACACAGAGGTTTAACAAAAAATTAGGGAAATTGTCCTATTAGACATATGTCCCAATGGGGAATTTTTGGACTTCCCATGACTTTCTTTTATGCCACGTACACACGATCGGAATTCTCATCGGAAAAGCCTTGGATGGTTTTTCCAACGGAGTTCCGCTCAAGCTTGGCTTGCATACACACGGTCACACACAAGTTCTCAGAACTTTCGACCGTCAAGAACGCAGTGACGTACAACACTACGACGAGCCGAGAAAATTAAGTTCAATGCTTCTGAGCATGCGTCAGAATTTTGGCCATCGGAATTGCTACAGACGATTGGATTTTCCGTTAGGAATTTTTTCTGTTGCAAAAATTGAGAACCAGCTCTCAATCTTTTGCTGGCGGAAATTCCGACAGCAAAAGTCCGATGGAGCATACACACGGTCGGAATTTCCGACAAAAAGCTCACACCGGACTTGCTGGTGGAAATTCCGACCGTGTGTACGCAGCATTACAATGACAATAGCCACTATGTCAAAGAGTGACAGAGAAGCTCCCCAGCCGGGGGACACAGTAAATTAAAAACTGAACATTTTCCACTCCAGAGTAAAAAAAAAATTAACAAGTAGTCTCCAAAGAAATTTGGGTTTCGATATTCCTTAAGTCTCCAGCAGACTCTAAATACAAAAATATCAGTTTTAGTGTAATCTCTATAGTGTCAAATTAATAAAAATTTGCCACATCAGGCAAGTGAAGCTTAGAACTCAAATGCAGAAGTCTGAGGCAATGCTGATGATTGCAGCTCTCCCAAGGTGCATCTGCGAGGTCCTGGTCACATCACCGGTGCCTCATTCAACCAGGAAGTGGAAAAGTGTAATTTTAAGTAAAAGAAAAAAAATGTTTGTTTAACTAGTTAATGTACAATAATTATAGCCATATGTGGCTGTCATTTTTAGTGAAAGGGGGACACATTGACCAGCTGGCAGTCGCTACAACAAACTTTAACTTTGTTTATAGTAAATAGTATGATGGGGGGTATAGAAGATCTTGTTTTACCTTTTACATGTTGATCATTCAATAAAAGTTTTTAGTAGTCTGATGAATTTAGGCTGTTATATAACTAGCACTGTTATCTCTTTCTACTGATTTTGAGGAATCAGAACAAGGCTGAAAGTTGGAAAAAACATTTATTTTTCCAGCTGATTATATGGTGTTTCAAGCACTGATTCTGAAATGGTCCCTTTCCATTTTTTCTAGACATGTGCAATTCGTTTCGTTTTTTTTTTGTTTTCCGTTAAAATTTGTTATATTCGTTCATTCGTTATCGTACGAATGAACGAATGATTCGCTAAAAATTTTCTCGAATAACGAATGTTCGAACAACAAAAATCCGAAATAACCAAATTAGAAACAACGAAACTACGAAAGAAGAAAATCCGAAAAAAACGAAAACAGGAACAACGAAAATCAAAATGAACGAAAAAATTCGTACATTCGTAACTTTTTTTTTTTGTTGAATTGCTAATTTTCCGTGTCCCTTACAATGGCGCTGCTTAATGTGCTTCGAATGGATTGAACGAAAAAATTCGTACATTCGTAACTTTTTTTTTCGATTCGTAATTTTCCGTGTCTCTTACAATGGCGCTGCTTAACGTGCTTCGAATGGATTGAACGAAAAAATTCGTACATTCGTAACTTTTTTTTTCGATTCGTAATTTTCCGTGTCTCTTACAATGGCGCTGCTTAACGTGCTTCGAATGGATTGAACGAAAAAATTTGTACATTCGTAACTTTTTTTTTTTGCGATTCGTAATTTTCCATGTCTCTTACAATGGCGCTGCTTAACGTGCTTCGAATGGATTGAACGAAAAAATTCGTACATTCGTAACTTTTTTTTCCGATTCGTAATTTTCCGTGTCTCTTAAAATGTAATAATAGCATACACATTACATAAAATTATGACTTATGCTCCGATTACGAATCTACGAAAACAATGTTACGAAAGTATGAATAAATCAATCTAATGAAAGTACGAATGTAACTAAATCTACGAAAATACAAATGCGTCGGAATTTCGAATAAACAAAAATTAAACTAACGGAAAAACGAATCAACGAAAAAATAACTCTTACGAAAATACGAATCGTTACGAATACGAACAGCGACGACTTACGAATTTACGAATCGTTACGAATCAACGGAAACAAAAGAAACAAAACGAAAATAAACACATTTTTCTATTGTGCACATGTCTAATTTTTTCCAATAAACTTTTCTCATTGAAAGTGATCTGATTGATGCGGGAAAATGTACTGCTTTTGAACTTGCTTTCAGAAATCTAAGTGATTTAAACAATCCAATCAATCAGTCACATGATAGATCAGTGTGTATATTGCCAGTGCAAAAAGGTTTAACCTTATAGATTAAATTAAATAGTCACCTCTTGAGCTACTCTTTTAGCAGTGGGATCTGGTTGTGCCATCACTAAAGCAACAAAAACATAACTGTATTATGCATTCAGTAATGAGATTGTTTGAGGCTTTAAGAAGTAACTGCATGTGGTAGTCAAGGTGCTCTAGCTATGAATCTGTTTCTGTTCATGTTACTGAGTTTCTATATGTAAAATAGAACTTAGTTGATTATTTTAGGGGCCTGCTGCCATGCAATGTAAATTGGAACAGGTACATTTTGTAGACGTAACTCCAGCCCAAAAAATAATTTCTAAAATAGAAGTTTGGCTTTAAAAAAAATAAATAAATCATACCTAGGTGGATAAAGGATCAGTCTGATGTTGCATCTGTCCCTTGCCACCTTTAAGACTTGGAACCAATTGATCAAACATTGCTGATCGCTCGGTTTTCAGAGCTCCATGAGCAGAGAGCTGGTGGCTGTCAGTCACCGGCTCTCTGCTCTGCCCCCCACGCTCACTAGAGCACTGAATTGTGAAGGGGGCGGGAGCAGCCGGATAAGGATCTCAGCGGCTCGCTGAGAGGCTGAGCTGAATGCAAGCCCAGGCATGTGGGCAGATCCCGACTTTATTGTCCTGATCTTGCCTGAGCCTGGACCGCCTCTGTTACGTCAGCCAATAGCGTGTCATAGAAGTACAGAACGAATTGCATTCCTGTGATCCACAGGAGAACTACAGCCAAACAAGCTGTACTTTTCCTTTAAGTTTTATGGATAGCATAGGGAAGGGTTAACAAATACAAACAAAAATGGGCTCCATGGACTACTCTGTCTTTTTTCTGCCATCACTTTTCTATGTTTCTTTGTAACCTTTGTTTTGTTGTCTGTGTCCCTGTTCAGAAGATTTCACCTCATTTTCTGTCCCTATGATAATTGGATTTGGAAAATTTTGGATTGTTGTGGAAACAATGATTGGTGATAAAGCTTCAGTGATGACTCTAATGCCCCGTACACACGTCGGAAATTCCGACGGAAAATGTCCGATCCGACCGTGTGTGGGCTCCATCGGACTTTTTCCGACAAATTTTCCGACAACAAAATCTGATCTGACTTTTTCCAAACGTGTGTAGAGAATTCAGACGGACAAAGTGCCACGCATGCTCAGATCAAATTAGGAGACCAAACCTATTGGCTAATAGCCTCTAAGTAGTACGAACGTCACCACGTTCAGAATGATCGGATTTTCCGACAACTTTGTCGGACAAAATCCGTCGGAAAAAATCAGACGGATTTTGTGGTCGGAATTTCCGACCGTGTGTACGGGGCATTACAGGAGTGAATTTCCCTTCCTATGGGTAGATTTTTTCCTCACTTCCTGTTGTCTCCCTTCTTTTGTAAGTAGGAGTCGTATGTAAGTCGGATGTTTTGAATGCCTGTAAACATAGTTACATAGTAGGTAATGTTGAAAAAAGACACAAGTCATCAAGTCCAACCTATGTCTGTGATTATATGTCAGTATTACATTGTATATCCCTGTATGTTGCGGTCGTTCAGGTGCTTATCTAATATTTTCTTGAAACTATCAACGCCCCCCGGTGAGACCACCGCCTGTGGAAGGGAATTCCACATCCTTGCCGCTCTTACAGTAAAGAACCCTCTACGTAGTTTAAGGTTAAACCTCTTTTCTTCTAATTTTAATGATTCGCCACGAGTCTTGTTAAACTCCCTTTTGCAAAAAAGTTTTATCCCTATTGTGGGGTCACCAGTACGGTATTTGTATATTGAAATCATATCCCCTCTCAAGTGTTTCTTCTCCAGAGAGAATAAGTTCAGTGCTCGCAATCTTTTCTCATAACTAATATCCTCCAGACCCTTTATTAGCTTTGTTGCCCTTCTCTGTCCTCGCTCAATTTCCAGTACATCCTTCCTGAGGACTGGTGCCCGGAACTGGACAGCATACTCCAGGTGTGGCCGGACCAGTCTTGTAGAGCGGGAGAATTATCGTTTTAACATATTGGTTTATGATCTGCTGATTCCCCAGTGGTTAGGAGAAAAGAGTTGCATGAGTATGTACATGTCCACCTGCACAACTAAAGTGCTTCATACAAATCATTTACATAAATCAGTTTGTTATGTGGCTTTAGTGGCCTTTGTGATGGGCCCATACAATATGCCAAAATGTATATGTGCTTGTGTCATATACTGTGGAGTTTTGTACAAAATTTGTATTGGTCTTTTCATAGTAAATGTGTTTGCATAATACAAGATACACATTTTTACAGCATTTACCCTCACATGCCGGCAAAGGGAATCATTGTAACCTGTTTAAACACATAGGACTGTCGGGGGTGCCCATTGCAGTACCTGACGTCTGGGGATACCTGGTGTCATTAAACTAAAAAAAAGGTCGTCAGTAAGTGCAAACTGGAGGCAGTCAAAGATAAACACACTATACTCATCCAATTTATGTGATTACTGTGATGTCTTTCTAATGGCTTATACGCCTTTTTCACTGGGCATCCTACAGCATAGTGTCATAATGTTTATGGTGGATAAACAATTTTCTTTCTTCTTGTCCATCATTTTAATGATGATCAATACATCTATACTGTCTGACATACAAGATGTAATATGTGTCAAAAGGGGTCAGATGGTGAAATGCTTTATGGAGAAGGACCATTTTGTGGAGCTTGGAGACCTGACATGGCAAGTTAAATATTGCATATCATGCAGAACTTGTTCTATTGTTTATTGTCTTTTTAGCACATGTACACAATACTAAGTCAGGAAAACAATACACTATCCCCTAAGGATCACATTCAAAAATTCAGATGGTCAAGAGAAAGAGCTCCATGAATAATGAAGGACATTTGTAAAGTTTATGTAGGCTTATCCGCGCTGAACTTTTTGTGCAAGAAATATCTGCTAGATTAGAGTGGAACTAAATTCGCACTAAAGAATAGTTTTTCCTGGGCACTGTGATTTAAACAGTATTGCAGTATCTCTTTGTTAAAGGAATATAGTTTTGAGTTGCATCTTGATATAGCGAGGTCATTTACTCTGTAGGATCTCAACGTGCTTGGGACACACATTCGCATATATACTAGAGCCAATTTGGACAAGATCCAATTAACCGACTAGCATGTCTTTGGTGGGGGAAAGCGGTACCCGGAGGAAACCCACGCAGACACAGGGAGAACATGCAAACGCCAAGCAGATGGTGTCGTGGTCGGAATTCGAAACAGGCGACCCTTTTGCTGCTAGGTGAAAGTGCTAACCACTACACTACGCTTTTTCATGTTTTCTCTACCTGTGCTGTGCACATCCTGTAGAATCTTTAGGGTTGATTTACTAAAACTTCAAAATCTGGTGCAGCCGTGCATGGTAGCCAATCAGCTTCTAACTTCAGCTTGTTCAGTTAAGCTTTGACAAAAAAAACCTGGAAGCTGATTGGTTTCTATGCAGAGCTGCACCAGATTTTGCATGCTCCAGTTTTAGTAAATCAACCCCTTTGTATGAACTTCTTGAGGATATACACCTTATTGTGAAAAGTATTGGGACACCTGCCAAAGCAAGGTCCGTAAAGACATGGATGAGCGAGTTTGGGGTGGAGGAACTTGCCTGGCCTGCACCTCCTGACCTCAACCCGATAGAACACCTTTAGGATTAATAAGCCCTCGTACACACGGTCGGAATTCCGACCACAAAATCCGTCCGTCGTTCCGCAGCATTGTTAGTCTGGGGGAGGGGAGTGTTAGATGTACTAGCAGATAGATTAGATACTCTAACAAAGTGATTTCAAACTCCAGCTATCATTTTTTTTTTTTAAGAGTTGAAGCTGTTAAAGCTGGGTGTGCCAACTCAATGCCCCATACACACGGTCGGACATTCCGACCACAAAATCCATTGGATTTTTCCGACGGATTTTGTCCGAAACTGGTGTTGCATACACACGGTCGGACAAAGTTGTCGGAAAATTTGATCGTTCCGAACGTGGTGACATTCGATGCGTACGACGGAACTACGTAGAGGCTAGTAGCCAATAGCTTTGATCTCGTAATTTGATCTGAGCATGCGTGGCACTTTGTTTGTCGGAATTCTCGACACACGATCGGAAAAAGTCAGATCGGATTTTGTTGTCGGAAAATTTGAGATCCTGCTCTCAAATTTTTTCCGTTGGAAACTCAGACGGAGAAAGTTCGCTAGAGCCCACACACGATCATATTTTCCGACAACATAATCCGATCAGACTTTTTCCATCGGAATATCTGACCGTGTGTACTGGGCATTAGAGCGGAGACTGCAAGCCAGGCCTTCTCATCCATCATCAGTGCCTGACCTCATAAATGCGCTTCTGGAAGAATGGTCAAACATTCCCATAGACACACTCCTAAACCCTGTGGACAGCCTTCCCAGAAGAGTTTTAGCTGTTATAGCTGTAAGGGGTGGGACAATTCAATATTGAACCCTAGGGACTAAGACTGGGATGCCATTAAAGTTCATGTGCGTGTAAAGGCAGGTGTCCTAATACTTTTGATAATATAGTGTATTATTATACACTTTCAGTGGTATATTTTACAGACCAAAAGGGAGCAAAAAAAAATAAGTAATGTATTGTTCACGTTTACATACACTTTAAGTGGATCTTTTATATGATCTGGTATTGCCAAGTACAGCTAATAAAGATTTTGGAAAGCAGGACAGTGATGATGAGACCTTTGCCTCTGGTGTGGATAAATCACAAGAGCGGCTGAGCAGAAAACAGATATTATCGTCCGGGTGAAACAGTTTAGCGTTGTATGTAGTTGCATAGCTGGGGTTCTGCTTTTTAAGACTTACGTCTCCGTAGAGAAATTAGCTTTATTTTACGCTGTTAGTATTTTGTTTCCCAGAGAAAACATCAAGTTAAATTGTGACCCGTAGCAGTAATTTCCAGAATGAAACTATTACTTTATTTGTGTGCCTCGCTCATCCCCTCTGCGCCTGGCCTTAAAATCCTGACAATGTCTTTCTTCTCTCTGAAATAAGATTCTACTGACATCAATTTCTCTCTCTTTTTATGATACGTGATACGCTATTATCAAAGGTAGGATGAAAGCTCAAAGGCTTCCTGTTTCCAGCTGTTTTCATCTGCAATCACTTTTTTCCTTCCCCCGGAGAAGATGCTTCTTTTATTTATTTATTTATTTTTTAAAGAGTTTTTAATCTGCAAACAGTTTCTTCGTTTATCCTGCAATTGTAAAATGTGTTCCCTGCAGGTCATATCTGTCTCTTTTAAAATCCTCCCTGCCCTTTTCCGAAGCTCTGCCTGCTCCTCCGAAGAACAAACACTCTTCCAAAGCACCCCTAACTGTGTGCACAGACCAATAAACCTTTTACGTATATATGTAAGTGAAGACATCTTCCCATCCTCACTGGTTAAATATGGTTGGTTAGAGGCCCATAACTTTCTGCCGTAGACAGCAGAAGTTGGCAGAGAGACCGAGCAGGAATCCTGGAGACGAAACGTGTTCCTATTTCTAAGGATTTTCAAAAGAATTATTCACCATCAGTGGAGTAAAAGCAGAAGTATACTGTTTGCTGGCATAGCCTGAACATAGCAGATCCTGAATCTACTGAAGAGGTACAGCCTAGAGTTATTGACATGAACAGTCCATAGAACAGCTAACTAAATCATAAAGATCTGGAGGTATAAAGCAGGGAACATCTATAGCAGGAGGGATAAACAAGGAATTGTGCAAAAGAACTGAGACTAACGCTGGCCATTGATGGCTTCTTTTTTTGATCAGCTAGTGGTCTGATTTCTCCATCCACGCAATCGACAAAAGTTTTCCAACATAGTTACATAGTTAGTTACATAGTTAGTTAGGTCAAAAAAAGACACAAGTCCATCCAGTTCAACCACAAATAAAAAAAAAATATATATATATATATATCATACAATCCCATATACCCCACTCCACACCCACAGCCGATCCAGAGAAAGGCAAAAAAAAAACAGCAGAGCACGCTCCAATCCGCCAAAGCAGGGGAAAAAATTCCTTCCTGATCCCCCGAGAGGCAATCGGATTTTCCCTGGATCAACTTTACCTATAAATATCAGTACCCAGTTATATTATGTACATTTAGGAAAGTATCCAGGCCTTTCTTAAAGCAATCTACTGAGCTGGCCAGAACCACCTCTGCAGGGAGTCTATTCCACATTTTCACAGCTCTTACTGTGAAGAAACCTTTCCGTATTTGGAGATGAAATCTCTTTTCCTCTAGATGTAAAGAATTCCCCCTTGTCCTCTTTGTTGACTGTAAAGTGAATAACTCAACACCAAGGTCACTATATGGACCCCTTATATATTTATACATGTTGATCATATCAACATTCCTGTTTTAACAGAAGTCGATCATTAGATTAACTTCTGTCAAATGGGAACAAGGATACATGGTTCCCGCTGAACCGGCCGAATTTCAATCCATCTATGGCCAGCTTAAGGGAACTTGAGTCTACTATCCATTTAGTCAGAACTAAGATTTTTGAAAATAATTTTTGCATCATTAGTGGGGTGAAAACAGAAGAATTTAATTTGCTGGTTAAGGTTCATGGATTGCACCATGCACACTGAAGTATCAAAGATGGTAAAGTACTGGTATATATTCGAGATAAAATCTTTGAACTGCGTTCAACAGCCAAAGAGGAATATGGCCACCAGTTTCTCTATTTCTGTAATTTTACTTGTGTTTTAATAAAAGATGCAGCAAAGAGTTATTGCCACTATTCTTGATATGATTTTTATTGTTGGGAAAAAAATAAAAATAGAACAGATACAAAGAATACATAAACGACTATTGTTACATAGCGAATATCAGTCAGGTATAAACATATCTCAAAGAAGACAAAAATACAATGATAATGGCCAAATCCCATCAGGAATATAGCAATCATAGTCAAATGGACATAATCTTAACTGATTGGGCATATATACCTGTACAAGTATATATGATATAGTGCGTTTTTAAAAAAGAAAAGAAAAAAAAAGTTGGGGGGAGGGAGGTAATACTGTTTTACAATCTCATGGGCATGGTACTATCTAGTAAACTATAAACCAGCATATCCATAGGAGGACCAGGATTCCCATTTTCTATTGAAGACAGGCATAGTATCCATAATAGAATGGTGAATACGTTCCATAAGTTGTATTGCCTCCATAAGCCTCATCACCTGGTCCCAAGGGACCGTAGGGGAACACCAATGTAAAGCTATTGCCCAGTGAACAGCACTAAATAGTGTATGAGCTAACCTTTGGCAAGGAGGAGCCACTTCTGGTAGAGCTGCGAAAAATAGGCACATCTGGAATGTCAGAGTCAGCTGCATACCTGTAATTTGGGTGACTCTAGTAGACACTCTCTGCCATATTGATATGATTACCTTAAAGCTCCAGAAGATGTGGAGGTGTGTGCCCCTGTCTGGACAGCTTCTAAAGCAGGTTTCCGGCACCGAGGGGTAGAATCTTTGCAATTTGGAAGGTGTATAATACCATCTGGTGTGAAGCTTGACCACTGTTTCCTTCACTGCCATGGGCTTTGTGCATCTATGCATGTTGGAAAGCATATCGAATCAGTCTTCTGGGGAGATTTCCTGACCTATTTCTGCTTCCCAATTAAGCATCGCTGAGGACTTCGCGGGAAGATCTTGTTCATTAAAGCGGAGGTCCGCCGAAATGTTTTTTTTTTTAAAAGTCAGCAGCTACAAATACTGCAGCTGCTGACTTTTAAAATATGGACACTTACCTGTCCAGGGCGCTACCACAATGTCGGCACCCGAAGCAGATCTGTCGCTCGGCTCTCGGGTGCTGCCGCCGCCATCTTCGGTAAGGGAATCAGCAAGTGAAGCCTTGCGGCTGTACTTCCCGGTTCCCTACTGCGCATACGCGAGTCGCGCTGTGCAATCCGGATGGTCCTGTTTCTAGGAACCGTGTGTTTCCCAGCAGACAGCAGGGGGGAGGGCAAGAGGCGTAGACGGGAGTCTATGCCTGAAAGTGGGTGCAAATACCTGTTATACCTATTATACAGGTATCTGCACACCCCTCCCCCTGAAAGGTGCCAAATGTCACACCGAAGGGGGGGGGGAGGGGGTTCTGAAAAGCGGAGGTTCCATTTTTGTGTGAACCTCCGCTTTAAGGCATTTGTATATAATAGAAATATTGCCCTTTTCTCTAGACAAAGACCTGCATAGGAGTGCAAAGGTGGTATCCACACTACCAGAGCCCAAAGAGTAGTGGGCAGGAAAAAAATGTCTGATCTGCAAATATTTATAGAATTCCATCTGGGGTAGAGCATAGTTAAGTGGAAGAATAGAAAAGAAGTAAAATTTGGGCTCTCTGGTTAGGGACTCCAAGGTAACTATGTAATTCTCAATCGATTTAGAAAAAAATCACCTTCAGCATTAAAAGCAGGGGGGGACCTAGAGTCACCCAAGAAAGAAGCCAAGCAAGGTTTTGAAGACATCAGGGTATATTTTGCTTTATATAAAGACCATAGATATAACGATCGGCTAACTACTTTGTTTAGGGGGTTGCATCTTTGGGACGAACTGTGCTCGCCCATAGGAGACCTGGGAGATAGTATAGTGCAATGGAAGAGCCTTCAAAGCGCAGCCATGGAATATGGGCTGGAGGGGCATGCCACTGCGCTAATTGGACCAACCTAGTAGAGAGGTAATATAAGCAGAGATTGGGCAAACCTAAACCCCCTTGAGCGACTGAATTTATTGTAAATAGTAGTACTGGTTTAAAAAAAATGTATTCCAATGTGAAATATTAACTCAAAAACATAACTTCTATTACTCTCAGCCTTCTCTAAATTCCTTTTTCTTTTTTCTGCTGTGATACGACTTCCTGTTAGAGGGGGTTGCTACACTCTTTCTCTATGGTCCTACTTTATGGAGGAATGTAGGTGCCCTCTCTTGCTCGCTTCTTATATGGACAAGACACTATGTAATATGTAGTGTTCATAGAGCAGTGCACTTGGCCACCACTAACATGCACTGCTCGTTCCAACCAAATTGAAATGGGGTTGAAGAGATGTTCACAAACTCAGAGGAAGTTACAAGGAGGCAGAAAAACATAGTAAGAAACATTTATTCTTGGAGAATAAGGGCATTGTTTACTGTCTCTTTAAGAGACTTGAAGTGTACCCAGGTCTGTGTATACAATATCCATTGGGTATAACCCGGCAGGAGTCACAGGATCCTTTGTTATGGTGCTTTCATCAGATTATATTTTTTTTTTTTTTTTCCTTAGGTATACGCAAATCCCCCCCAGTGGGGAACTTCATATGGGGGCGAGTGCCCACGCTCCTCACCGGACACAGTGAGTTCCCTTTAGGGGTGTCCGGAGGAGTGAGTGGGTCCCAGAAAGTCCTCCAGCGTGCCAATTTTTCTCTTAACGTAATTTTGATAAGACTTGATATCCGGTATAATAGCTTTGTGTTGCTGGCACTCTCATGTTTTTTAGCTGTCTGAGAGATACTTATCTTATTAGTATATGTGTTTTTTTTCTTTTTTTTTCTATGAACTCAACTCCTGTAAGTACTGTGGTAAAACTACACTGTCATTGTTTCGGTTGATACGTCTTGTTCACCTGTATTGAAGTTGTTAAAATAAAAACTTTTATTGAAAAAGAGACTTGAAGTGTCTACTGAGTCGATTCTCTATTACATTAGCCAGTGTTAGGCGCCTTTCACACGGTTGATCCAATTAGGTCCGCCTGTCAGTTTTTAAGGCAGACCTGATCGAATAGTCCTTGTATCTTTATGGACTGCAGGGTGCAAACGGACCTTCTTCTTCCAATCAGACCTGATCCACTAAAAAAAAAGAAATGGAATGGGATCTGTTCCTTTCCATATAGGCAGATCGGAGGGCAGTCAGGTGTAGACCAGAGCAAGCTGTGTCCGTGCAGAGCAGACAGGGACCTGTCATCCACTCGCTCTGCTCTGCTCAGCTCAGTGGGGGACCAGTGGACAGAGAAAAGCAGATCCGCCCCACGTGAAATGGTCCTTAAAGGGAATTTGTTGTATTTTTTAGTGCATGCATATTTCAATTTTTAATTAGCTATTGCAGTATGCACTGCAATGTAACTTTTAATTTGACTTTCAGTATTTTACATTTGCTTTTTCATATTTTTTGCCTTATATGTTAGAGATTTGTAGATTAGCCAAGTCAGGGTGGATTAAGTAAAACATTGGTGTTATGGTAATGGTAAGAACCTTGTGCTACAGAAATTAAAATGTCCAAATTTAATATGGCTGCTCCCCTTAAAGTGCAATATGCTGACTTTAGTGTAAAAATTATTTATAGCGAAACTGGTTTTAGGGACTTTAAATGAAGGTATGGCCTGGTAAGGCCAGTTCTTCCATCCCTTGGGACTTTAAATGAAATTGTGGCCCGGTAAGGTCACACATTTCCATCCCTGTTATGATCAAAAATAGGGAGAGAGCAAGCAGGCGGGACTTTGAATGAGGCATGTGGTAGCAAAAGAATAGTTTGGTGAACATAATTGGAATTTATTGGTTGCCATAAGATACAAGTTGGATACATTGAATATAGACATATTGAGGTGATGCCCGGCACCACACCACCATCTTTTGAACTCGAGTAAGTTTAATTGAATTTGGTACGGGAGTTTTCAGTTTCACCCCTTCCCATATTTGCATTTATTCTACTATCTAAGTAAATGTCAATATCTCTATTCTTAGAAACATCAAGTGCTGGCTCCTGACGAGTGGCCCTCCAGCCACGAAATGCGTAGAGATGCCATACGCCTTGTTATTAAAAATAATAACCTTGTAAGATGTAGGTGTAGGTGAAGCTGAGTAAGCTTCTCATTAGGAAGGTATGTCCAAAATAAGGAGCACATCTGGCTGGGCTATTCTCAAACATAAAGATACCATATCAAAGAAATAGTTCAGATGTGTTTGTTTTATCACAGACATCCAAAGATATCAAAGGTGTGTTTTGGGGCCTATAAGGTTACGCCTTAAACGGCAGCTTTTTTTGGATGTTTAGTGGATAAAAGAGGATTGAATCGACTCTAAAATAGTTTGGCTCCTTTATTTATTACAGGTAATGATATAGCATTGACAATATTCACAGCGCTTTACATATATATTGTACATTCACATCAGTTTCTGCCCTCAAGGAGCTTACAATCTAAGGCAGACTTTCTCAACCTTTTCAACACGGAGGAACCCTTGAAATAACCTTTTCGGTCTCAGGGAACCTTTGTTAAAAATTGCTATATCTACAACTCATGATACATCAGTGGGATGGTCAATGGAAGAGTGCACCTTACATCTGTGGTCTTGGGGAAAAAATTCCCCCTACAGATAGCTAAAAAGATCATTGGTGTCACTGGGAACTTATCTGAGAGGCACAAATTGGTCATTGTTTAAGGAACCCCTAGCAACCATTGGAGGAACCCTTGGGTTCCATGGAACTCTGGTTGAGAAACCCTGATCTAAGGTCACATTCAATGTACTAATCAAAATGCACATGTTCCTGTAGAAATGGCTGTGCATATAAATGGGTGCTGTAGCGACCAACGGCTAGAACTGTGTCAAGGAAAACAGATGTCATCAGCACACCAAGGATCACACCAGAGTAGGCCCAGAGCTTTAATCAGTGATCACATCGTTTAGAGCAGATTGCAATGTTTTGGAGCCACACAGGACCCCTTCATCAGGCATGTGACATCATGCGTTGGCATGATGCCGGCGTACTGACGGCTCGAGACCCAGAGCGCATGCGCGCAGTGGGGCTGTATATTGGAGGCCATTGACGCGCCTCCACTGTCACCTTAGCAATCAAGTTAATCTGAATGCCGTGAGCGGCCTCCCACGCATCTGTAACGATCTCTACATATGTAACCAGTCAAACATCCCCCCTTTCTGCACAGCACACATTCATTCTTTAACAAGTATGTGGCCATTAGATGGATCTATGATGTTTTAAATGGTATGTGCTTACTGATTGCTATTATCATCTCATGATGCAAAATGTGCATTTTGTTATGACATGATCTTAAAGGATTATTTAGATGGCAGGAATATGACTTATGTTGTTTCTTGTTCACTGATTGGTGGATGACTCTTTAAGTATTTTTTCGTTTTGTATCACACTTTGTCACATGCCCGATGAAGGGGTCCTGTGTTGCTCCGAAACGTTGCAATCTGCTGTAACGATGTGATCACTGATTAACGCTCTCAGCCTACTCTGGAGATCCTTGGTGTTCTGGTGACTTCTGTTTTCCTTAAAGTGGTTGTTAACCCTTTAAAACCACTTTTTACTACAGGCAAGCCTATAATTAGGCTTACCTGTAGCTGCACGGTTTAGGAGATATCCCTGTATTTGCATGTACGACATCATCGGCACATGCGCACTTAAGCAAACTGAAGCAGTGGCACGTACATGCCGTTGCTTTAGTTAGACTGTGCCTTTACCGGTGCGCGCATGCCGGAGCTGCGCTGTGATTGGCCAGAGCCGCGATACCCGGAAGTAACCCCCTGGAGCGATGTCGACCGCCGGAGCGGTGATAAGGATCTGCTATGCATACTAGCTCATTATTCCTTTGTCTTGCAGGGGATTTTTTTTTAGGGTTTACAACCACTTTAACTCGCATTCAGACACATACTAGGACCAATTTACCTACCAACATGTCTTTGTAGTGCAGGAGTAAACCGAAGTACCCGGATGAACATGCAAACTTCAGGCAGGTAGTGGCATTCAAACCCGATGACCCTAGTGCTGCCAGGCAAAAGTGCTAACCACTTAGCCACCGTGCTTTCCAACCTGAAAAGCATGCTTCTCTTTACACCTTTCAGCAAAAAATACTCAATGGTGGTTCTAACCCTTCCCTACCTACAAGTTTTGTCTAAAGATACACTTTAAAGAAAATCTATCATGTTTCTGAATGCACTGGTTGCCTGCGTGGTATGCTGACCCTCTTGGCTTGAATGCAAAAGAATGAAAACTCAGGTTGGTTCTTGGGGACAGACATTTTTCTTTATTTTTTTTGCAATTGCTCAGTTACGGCATGCTGAGAAGGAGATGCCATAACCAGCTTGAGAGTAGTTACTGCTTAGCAAGGTTCCTTTTAATTGTATTCTTTAATTATTTTTAATACACCTATGTAAATATGTTTACACACTACCATGGTTTATATAATGAAAACTAAGAAAAATACAATAGTTAATTTATTTTCTTAAGAAAGACCCATTTTTTTTTTTTTTGTTTGCTTTTCCTTTTTAATTTTCTCTGACATCTCTTTTCAATCAGATAATTTGTTTGGCATTCAATGACTTCAGAGTACACGGGCTTTTGTGTTCATTGTTTCAAACTGTAAGGTTCTCTTGAGAAATGTTTTTACTTTGTAGTTTTTATATTATGACTGCAAAGTGTCTTATTTTTTTTTTATTGTTCTGCTGTTAAATCACATAAGAGAAGTTGTTCCAATTTTGTAATTGTGCTGTTCCAGCGCCGCAGAATAAAGTAAATTAAGTTCCTTGCTAAGCTGCGTCATGCTAACCTTTAAATGGAAATGCATCAGGGTTACGTTTAATGTAATTTTAATAAGGCTGAATTCATTTTGAAGTAGACTTAAATCATAAAGCTAATCTCTGAAGACTTCTAGTTTAGCTGAGGAGGCCCTTTATACCCATTAGATCCCCTTCCAGTGTTTTCATCCTTTTCCTCTTTCATATGATTCTGCTGTTTGAATTCAAAGATGGTATCTTGTAATATTAATATCACAGGTACATGCTGCCAGCTGAAATTCCGTTTTTTTTATTTCCTCTTTTTTATACCTGTTTGACGTTTTTTTTAAACCGCTTATAATATTGTTCAATGCAATATACTATTATACTACTCAACGCACATATATATATTAATTTAAACCACTTTGTGGAGATCTGTGTTAATTTAGAGACCGAAAAGTATTTTTGTTTTAGTAAGTTTATTTTATATACCGTATGTACCCGAATATAAGCCAAGGCAGCTAATTTTACCACAAAAAAATGGGAAAACGTATTGGCTCGAGTATAAGCCTAGGGTATGAAGTGCGCAGCTACTGTAATGCCGCGTACACACGGTCGGAATTCTCGTCAGAAAAAGCTCTGATGGTTTTCCCGTCGGAACTCCGACGGAATTTCGCTCAAACTGTCTTGCCTACACACGGTCACACCAAATTCCGACGGTCAATAACAACACGACATACAACATGTTCGACTGCACTATAAAAGGGAAGTTTGATGCTTCTGAGCATGCGTCGAATTGTTTCCGAGCATGCGTCAGAATTTGTGTCAGCAGCTTGCTGAGAGGCTTAGCTGGGTGCCGGTCCAGGCATGTGGGGGGATCCCGACTCCATTGTCGCGATCTTGCCTGAGCCTGGACCAGCTCTGTGACGTCAGCAGACAGTGGACTTCTGCCTGCAGTCTACTGAAAACGGGTCACAGGAGTGCAGAACGAACCAAGCTTTGGCTGTAACTTCTCCTTTAACACTAGCAGGGGTGCTTAAAATTATCAGCTTTTTACATGAAACCTTTATCCCCAAAGGAAAAAAACAGTTTGCTGTAACTGATTATAAAGTATTAGCTGGAGTTCAGCTTCAATTTGTTAGCATTTTTAAATCGGACAATGCTGCTGTCCAAATCTGCCGCCTGTGACCATTCACCCAGAGTGGTGCCTGTATAATACAGGAGGTGGCCAGATCACCAGAGAAAAACAGAGGGGAAAAAAGCCTAAAATATGAAAACTAGTACAGCTACTACATCTAATGATTGGAAAGCTGCAGCGTATTACATGTTTGGCTTTGGGTTTAATACTGCTTTAAATCCACTGAAATTCAATTAAATTTGAAAATAAAAGAATAAAACATGAAAACTTTCAAGAGAAAAATATTTTTTAGGTGCTGTGCGTGTATATATGTATGTAGCGGCCATAACCCTCGATGGGGCGGCCTTGACTTTTGGGCTTACTGGTTACCTCCGCTTGGCTTGTTCTTCCATGTCTAAGGGTTCCCAGGGTTAGTACCCAACAACTTCAGACGCTGACACCATAAAAGTCCTTTTAGAAAGGTTTTTATTTGCAGGGGTAACATCCAACAAACACAGTCTCATATGGGAACAGAGGGCAAGGGTGAGGAAACTCAGGCCCCCCCGAACTGCTGACAATTGAAAAGTCTCCAACACAAACCCAGAGAGTAGCCACTCGCAGCTGGGTGCTTCAAAGCTGAGCAAATCTCCAGCCAGAGATTATGGCAGTCAACACTTTGATCCGGAAACTTGTAAAGTCTCTGACATTGAATAAAGTCTCAACCGAAAGTGAATAGGAACCTTTTCTCAGTACCTGGAACGTTCTCTGTCTCCTTGGCAGTACTGCGAAACTGTGGATTTGTTAGTGTCCATAACAACCCAGCAACCAGGCTCTTCTTGGGATGCCAGCTTGTTGGCCCTCCTCCGAAGAGTCCTCCCCCGGTCGCTTACACGAACTGTGGTGCCCCTCCAAGTTGAGAGCACACCCGGACTCCTTGAATCCTCCCTCAGTTGCTGCGCCTCGGACCAGCCAGTTCCGAGACTCGGAAACAGATGGATCCTTTGCCCCAGACCAAGCGGGTCTATGGGGTTAGTCAAACTGACCATGTTGCGGGACGGCAAACGCTCCCGGGCCCCGGACCCCTCGCTGGGCTAACCCGGTCCAGATCCAGGAACAGGCAGTTCCGGCCGAACCCCGAACACGTGACTTCAGCACCTTAAGTACCCTTCCCCAGACTACACAGCGGGCCAGGTGCACCCACTGATTGGCTCCGGGGAAGACTGATACTCAAACCGTCCAACCAGGCCTGGTTCTAAGCCTGTCATGTGTACCTGACTGTACCCATGACCAGGCAGAACCCCAATACAGCCCAGCCAAACTGATGCCAAAGTTAACCTGTACAATTAACCCTCAGAACCCCACTAATGTAATGAAATCAAGCATTTTATAGATGTCTAGGCAATGTATACAATGGCGAATTTCACACATTGCCTGAAATATATATATATATATATATATATATATATATATATATATATGTGTATATATATATATATACACAGTATACTGTATTTATATATGTTACAAGCAATGTGTGAAATCAAGCATTTTATAGATGTCTAGGCAATAGGCAATGTATACAATGGGGAATTTCACACATTGCCTGAAATATATATATATATATATATATATATATATTCATCTACACACAGTATAAGCATTGTAGATAATACCCAGGCATGTGTGTGTGTGTATATATGTTGTGTATATATATATATATATATATTTATAAATGCACACACACAGAATTGTGAACATATGGTGAGTTGCTCCAGGCTTTATGGCTGATGTAGAAAAAACAAACTGTTGTTTTCTCAGAATCTTAATACGCTCTGTTCCGGGTCCTGTAGCCGGGAGGCTTTGTAGAGCTTTGGGTGGAATACAGACTTCACTCCTAGGTCCACATCTTACCTGATAGCCAGACCTCATTGTTTGGCTCAGCTATCCGCAGGCCTTTATATATGTAAGCTGACTAATGTTCAGGGCTCTCTCTGCTGCTGGGTGAAAAGATTGACTGCTGACAGAACATTGAAAAGATACAAGTGCTACCTGCTTGTTTTGGGGACCCATTAGGGGGCACCCTTATAGTCATGAACTAACCTGAGTTTAGTGGCTTGGACGAGAAGTTTTGATTGTTTTATGCTATGGACTTGCCGTACAAAGCCCTCCTGCATTAAATCTTTATTTGCTGCTTTGCTGAAAAAAAAAAAGTACAGCAAACCTGCTTGGAATGGTCCTGGGTGCCTGTGCATGTTTTACCACTGTCAATAATAGCTGAGCCTGTCCCCTATGCAATAAATAAATACATAAAATATTTAATTGTGCCTCTGCACGTCTGCTAAAGGACAGTGTGTTTCTCTGCATGTCAGGAAAGCACTACATTCTGTGCACATTCCCAACATGCAAAGGTCTGAACATACCCTAAATGGTCTACAGAAGTCCTCTGAGGAACTTACACTACTGGGAGTGTTGTCCTCCATGGTCACTTGCAGCTCCCACTGGTTCTTCCCTTTGACCTCACATCACTCCTGTATCCTAGATTAGAGGGAAGAACCAGTGAGAGCTATGGGAATCATGGTTCCACACTCTTGAAAGTATTGTTTTTTTCAGTGGACTTCAAGAGGAAGTAAAGCCTCCCCGAAAAAGTAAAAAAAAAAGGAACCTCCAAGGCAAAGGCATAATGAGCTAGTATGCATACTAGCTTATTATGAATAACTTACCTGAGAACGAAGCCCCCGAAGCGACCCTCGTCCACGACTTCCACCGCCGCCATCACTCCCGGAGTGACTTCCGGGTCTCGCTGCTCCAGCGCTGTCATTCGCTGGAGTCGCGATGACGTCACTCCCGCGCATGCGTGCGAGAGCGGCATATCACCGCGATCTCCGGCATGCTCAGTGCGCCTGTGCGCCGCTGTCTATGGCGCATGCGCCGTAGATAGTGGTGCCTTTTCTTTTCTAAATATCTCCTAAAGCATGTAGGCTTAGGAGATATTTCTTGGACCTACAGGTAAGCCTTATTCTAGGCTTACCTGTAGGTCAAAGTGGTTTGTAAGGGTTTACAACCACTTTCAGGGGACCAGTCCATTGCAGTGAAGCAGAGTTGATCGTCGTGGGTGGCTGGAGAAGTAAGTATTTAGCATTTTCTTTGTAGGTATGGGCTCTGCTCAAAGAGTTTTTACTATGTGATAGGGTCTACAAAATAGTTCAAACACTTCAGCGCTCAGATTGTTATGTACCAAAAGGTGTCACAGTCCGTAATGCTTTACCCAATGCAGCCCACCTCAGACTGGGAAATCTCTAAAAGAACTGCAATAACACAAAGGAGGTGTTTGGATGACAGTTGGGATTTGATGTGCCTGTTCCTTTTTTTTGTTTGAAAGTACAGTGCCTTGAAAAAATATTTATACCCCTTGAAATTTTCCACATTTTGTCATGTAACAACCAAAAATGTAAATGTATTTTATTGGGATTTTATGTGAAAGACCAACACAAAGTGCCACATAATTCTCTCCGTTGAGCTCCGCTGAGCCGGCGGATGACAAGTCCCTCTCCGCTCACCGAGCGGGGAGGGGCTTGCGAGCGCCGCTGGTCTCTATGGAGAGATCGGATGAGAACGGACAGTGTGTCCGTTTTCATCAGATCTCACCCGATCCGTCTGCTTTTGGCGGATCGGACCGGGTCGGATGTCAGCGGAGATGTCTCCGCTGACATCCGACGCTCCATAGACTAACATGGAGCGCCCGTTCAGATCCGCCGTCAAAACTGACAGGCGGATCTGAACAGTCCGTCCATGTGAAAGGGGCCTTACTCTGATACCTCTAACTAAAATCTAGTGGAACCAATTGCCTTCAGAAGTCACCTAATTAGTTTGTAATTTAATCTCAGTATAAATATGTTCTGTGAAGCTCTCAGAGGTTTGTTAGAGAACCTTAGTGAACAAACAGCACCATGAAGGCCAAGGAACACACAAGACAAGTCAGGGATAAAGTTGTGCAAAAGTTTAAAGCAGGGTTAGGTTATAAAAAAAAATATCCCAAGTTTTAAAACATCTCATAGAGCACTGTTTAATCCATCACCCGGAAATGGAAAGCGAATGGCACAACTGCAAACCTACCAAGACATGGCCGTCCACCTAAACTGACAGGCCGGGCAAGGAGAGCATTAATCAGAGAAGCAGCCTAGAGGCCCATGGTAACTCTGGAGGAGCTGCAGAGATCCACAGCTCAAGTGGTAGAATCTGTCCACAGGACAACTATTAGTCGTGTGCTCCACAAATCTACCCATTATGGAAGAGTGGCAAGAAAAAAGCCATTGTTGAAAGAAAGCTATAAGAAGTCCCATTTGCAGTTTGCAAATGTTGCAAACATGTGGAAGAAGGTGCTCTGGTCAGATGAGACCAAAATGTTACTTTTTGGCCTAAAAGCAAAACGCTATGTGTGGCAGAAAATGAACACTGCACATGACACTGAACACACCATCCCCACCGTGAAACATGGTGGTGGCAGGATCATGTTGTGTGGATGCTTTTCTTCAGCTGGGACAGGGAAGCTGGTCAGGGTTGATGGGAAGATGGGTGGAGCCAAATACAGGGCAATCTTAGAAGAAAACCTGTCAGAGTCTGCAAAAGACTTGAGACTGGTTCACCTTGCTTCACGACAACAACCCTAAACATACAGCCAGAGCTACAATGGAATGGTTTAGATCAGTGGTCTTCAAACTACAGTCCTCCAGTTGTTCAGGAACTCCATTTCCAATCATGCCTAGTCATGTCTGTGAATGTCAGAGTTTTACAATGCCTCATGGGACGTGTAGTTCCGCAACAGCTGGAGGGCCGTAGTTTGGTGATCCCTGGTTTAGATCAAAGCATATTCATGTGTTAGAATGGCCCAGTCAAGGTCCAGACCTAAATCCAATTGAGAATCTGTGGCAAGACTTTAAAATTGCTGATCACAGACGCTCTCCAACCAATCTGACAGAGCTTGAGCTATTTTGCAAAGAAGAATGGGCAAAAATGTCACTCTCTAGATGTGCAAAGCTGGTAGAGACATCCCTAAAAAGACTTGCAGCTGTAATTGCAGTGAAAGGAGGTTCTACAAAGTATTGACTCCGGGGGGGCTGAATACAAATGTACCCCACACTTTTCACAGATTTATTTGTAAAAAAAAAATTGAAAACCATCTATTATTTTCCTTCCACTTTACAATTATGTGCCACTTTGTGTTCTATTACATACAATCCCAATAAAATGAATTACGGTTTTGGTTGTAACATAACAAAATGTGGAAAGTAAGGGGTTTGAATATGTTTTCAAGGCACTGTATGTTTTTGTCTTTTGGACTCAATAAACAGTGGTGGTGGTAATGCACAAGGTGTTTTTACGTGTGATAGGGTATCTTTAAAGCGGTAGTAAACCCATCGATTTAACAGTTTAAAAAAAAAAGGCATGCCGGGAATGCTAACTGCACATTGGCTGTGCTCTCAACCAAACAGTCAAACCATCCAATGGCTGGTGTCATAGCGGATCACATGTGCAGCACCGTGGCAGTTGAAGATTAAACAGAGGCAAAGATGGCGGCTTCCTTGGCTGAAAACGATAGGGGGTTTACTTCCACTGTAAGCCAAGTTTCCTATAGTAGCTGGTTATGTACAGTTGCTCTTTTTTTTTTTAAATAGTAAACTAGCACTACCTTTTATCCTTATAGGACAAAGGAGGGTAAATACCGCTCAATAAAGCTATCTGTTTTATTCTTTAAGAGACAGAAAGAAATGAAAACATCTTGAACCAGCCTTGAACCGTTTATTAGACAGAGAAATCTTGACATAAAACTAGGTGTACATTTGATTCAAACACAATTTCTACTTGTTTGTGGCTTTCTCAGAATCAATTGAAGTCGCAGTGTACATATCTAGCAGCTGGCTTTGCTTTGAGGGGAAAAAAAATAATTCTTTGTATATAATCCCTTGAGCCGCTCATAATAAACTGTTTATCAAGTGAGTAGTAGATTTCTGCCAGTTTAAAGCTGTTCATGAGCTGTTCCTGATTTAAACTCTACAGTTTAATAAAACAATTCCCAAGGTAATACTTAAAGTATAGATGTTGATTTTTTTTTTTTTTTTTCTCCTGTCTTTGGTAGGTTCCATACAATATTATTGTGAGACCACGTTCCATTATCTTATTTTGTAAATACGTGGGTTTTATACTGTGAATGTAATAGAAAAATGGCGCGGATCAGTTTATAACTAGCATGATGCACATGGACAGTACGGAATATTACCAAATATTCCTCAGAATTTATACCAGCTAGCCCACACAAAACGTCTTATGCCGCGTACACACTGTCGGAATTCTCGTCGGAAAAAGCTCTGATGGTTTTCCCGTCGGAATTCCGACGGAATTTCACTCAAACTGTCTTGCCTACACACGGTCACACCAAATTCCGACGGTCAATAACACCACGGCATACAACACGTTCGACTGCACTATAAAAGGGAAGTTTAATGCTTCTGAGCATGCATCGAATTGTTTCCGAGCATGCGTCGGAATTTTGAGTGTCGGAATTGCATACACACGATCGGAAAATCCGATAGAAAGGTTTTCCGTCGGAAAAAATTGAGAACAGGTTCTCAATCCAAAGCCCGTCGGAAATTCTGACAGAAAAAGACCGATGGGCATACACACGGTCGGAAAATCTGATGAAAAGCTCCCATCGGACTGTTTCCATCGGAAGTTCCGACCGTGTGTACGCGGCATTAGACCTTTCAACCACTTGTGTTGTTGCATACATTTGCAAATGTATTTGAAGGCAAACTGCCACACCAAGGCAACTCTGCAGAGTGTGGTCCCTACCTATAGTCTAGCTAAGCTCCCAAAATGGGACATAGTTAGAAAATTCTGACCCCACCGTCTGAATGTCGCAGCTAAACTTGAGTCTCATCAGACCAGGCAAACGCTTTTCCAATCTTCTATTGTCCGATTTTGGTGATCCTGTGCGAATTGTAGCCTCAGTTTCCTGTTCTTAGCTTACAGGAGTGGCACCTGATGTGGTCTTCTGCTGATGTAGCTCATCTGCTTCAAGATTCGATGTGTTGCGTGTTCAGAGATGGTATTCTGCATACCTTGGTTGTAACGAATGTGTTTTTTGCGTTTTTGTTGCCTTTCTATCATCTCGAACCAGTCTGCCCATTCTCCTCTGACTTCTGACATCAACAAGGCGTTTTCCTCCACACAACTGCCACTCACTGGATATTTTCTCTTTTTCGGACCATTCTCTGTAAACCCCAAAGATGGCTGTGCGTAATAATCCCAGTAGATCAGCAGTTTTTGAAATACTTGTACCAGCCTGTCTGGCACCAACAACCATGCCACGTTCAAAGTCACTTAAATCCCCTTTCTTCCCCATTTTGATGTTCGGTTTGAACTTCAGGAAGTCATCTTTACCATGTCTTGATGCCTAAATGCATTGAGCTGCTGCCATGTGATTGGCTGATTAGCAATTTGTGTTACCGAGCAATTGAACAAGTGTACCTAAGGCTAGTGAGGTATAAGCTGGTATTCTACTTTAAATAAATGAAGTTTACAAAAAAGTGTATGTATGTGCATATATATGTGTGTATGTATATGTGTATATGTGGAAGGCCAACATGGTGGTCTGAATTTATGGGAGGAGCCCGGGGTGGTATTTAACCGGCCCACTCGCCTGTGGTCTTCGTCGGTTTCCGGTGCACGATACCCACCCTCCCATTCCCCCTTTCAAGGGCATTTCATACAACATTACCCTCATCAAACACTCATTTCTAATCAGGGTATGCCCCCTTATTTTGGCATACCGTCCATTAGACCAAGGCACACTTCAGGTCCCCCTTTTCATGTTGTAGATCTTATGGTTAAGTTATTCCTCTTCAGACACGTATCGGCCATAGGGCTTCAACCTTAAATATATATATATCTAAGCAGTGGAACAGGTGTATCTAATAGTGGCCGATGAGTGTATATACAGTGTGGGTGTGTATATATGTATATATACTATATATATATATATATATATATATATATATATATATATATATATATATATATATATATATATATATATATATAGTGTGGGTGTGTATATATATATATATATATTTTATTATAATATTTTTTTTAGTTTTTTGTTTTTTTGCCCTATTTATCTTTCATTTGTAAATCGTGCCTGAAGATTGATTTTAGGCAATTGTTTTTCAGGTGAGGTGGCCATTAAAAGTTTTCACTTCATCGTTACTTTTGCACCTATTTATTGTTCCACGCAGAGTCTGTTTCTTGCCAGTTACGCTCCAAATACAGCATTTAGACAATTCACCGGCGTTCTATTTTTTGTTTGTTTCCGAGACGTGTGTTCAGCTCTGTACAGAGATATGAAAGAGAAGCCTTCAATTAGACTGTAATGCATGTATCGGTTCCCTGTGCTATGTCAACCTTCTTTAATTTCATTACGGACATGAGATGGCTTTATCTGTCACTGTTAATTAAGGCTACTCACTGATGCTGCACAGGCTAATAGAGTGAGCTTTGCACGTTTACTGTCGTAATACAGAAAAACAAATAGACCCGACCTCTAGCGGAGAATGAGCGGCAGAGATTGATATTATCTTTAAGCATGGGCTGGAGGAATTGATTGTTCCCTGAAAACAGTAGGAATAAGGTCTGTGTGTCCCGGCCCTCAGAGCCGATAGGGCGCACTGTCCCACACATGGTCTGTCTTTTGTAAATTTCCTGTTTCCTTGCTGAGAGTAGAAGTTCCAGTAAAGTTAGAAGTCATCAAGTTGTATCGATCTAACTCTAATTTTTTTCCTGCCATTCTCTAGCAATTTAGTTGCGTCCAGTCATAATTGATTCTTGGCTTAAAGCAGTGTTGCCAACCGTATTTTTACTGGCAGACACTTTTATCCTGCCAGTAAATGCCAGTGAAAGGAAAAGGTTGGCAGTAAAAAAAAAAAGGCTGTGACCATAGGAGTGCCTGTTACAGTGTGTTGGGACGGTGCTGGTCTAGAGGAGGCGGTGCCTGAGAGTGTCGAGTGATGTCATGGTGCAAGGGGGCCGAGCGGAGTGGCCGGAGTCTGATGTCCGGGTCTGCGGGAAGGGAGCAAGGCCAGCTGGGAGTGGGACTGTCGGCGCTGTTTGGACTAGAGTGGACTTTAGGGACCACATGGCGTGGAGAGAGACTGTCACTCAGGAGGGGACATGTCATGGTGGTGAGGGTAAGGTGTCATCATCATCTGACTTGCTGCACACTGCTGTCAGTGTCACTGTGAGAGTCAATTTCATGTGTGTGCGCCCACCCATTCTAATTTCTTGCCCTCCTGTCCCTGAGCTACCTACTTACTATATTCAAAATAAATAGGAAATGTGTTTTTTGTCTTAATATTTACCTTATCCACTTAAAGGGGTTGTAAAGATAAACATTTTTTCACCTAATGCATTCTATGCATTAAGGTGAAAAAACATCTGACTATACCGGCCCCCCCCCCCCAGCCCCCCCGTTTTACTTACCTGACCCCTCGAAACCCTGGCCGTTGATTGGGTAGAGTGGATGGATTGAAAGCAGCGCAGCCATTGGCTCACGCTGCTGTCAATCACATCCAATGACATGGGCGAGGCCGAGTGATACAGCGAGCGGCTATAGCCGCCGGCTGTATCACGGGAGCACTCTCACAAGTGCTTCTCACCATGCGAGGGAGCTCACATTTAGGTGAGAAGCACTTGCGGGGGGGAGCTGAGACAGCCACCGAGGGACCCCAGAAGACCAGGTTCGGGGCCACTCTGTGCAAAACGAGCTGCACAGTGAAGGTAAGTATAACATGTTTGTTATTTAAAAAAAGGACTGAGCCTCTTTCTGAGATTTGTTGTTTACAAGTTAAAAATTTTTTTTGCTAGAAAATTACTTAGAACCCCCAAACATTATATATATTTTTTTCTAACACCCTAGAGAATAAAATGGCGGTCGTTACAATACTTTCAGTCACACCGTATTTGCGCAGCGGTCTTACAAGCGCACTTTTTTGGGAAAAAAATACACTTTTAATGAATTAAAAAATAAGACATCAGTAAAGTTAGCCCAATTGTTTTTATATTGTGAAAGATAATGTTACGTTGAGTAAATTGATACCCAACATGTCATGCTTCAAAATTGCACCCACTCGTGGAAATGGCGACAAACTTTTACCCTTAAAAATCTCTATAGGCGATGTTTAAAAATTTCTACAGGTTGCATGTTTTGACTTATAGGGGAGGTCTAGGGCTATAATTATTGCTCTCGCTCTACCGATCGCGGCAAATACCGCAAATGTGTGGTTTGAACACCGTTTTCATATGCCGGCGCTATTCACGTATGCGTTCGCTTCTGCACGCGAGCTCGTCGGGACAGGGCGCGTATAAAAAATGTTTTTTTCTTATTTATTTTACCTTTTATTTTTTATTTTTACACTGTTCTTTTAAAAAAAAATGGTGTCACTTTTATTCCTATTACAAGGAATGTAAACATCCCTTGTAATAGAAAAAAAAGCATGACAGGACCTCTTAAATATATATTTACACTAAAATGCAATAAAAAAAAAATGGCCCTGTAAGAGCTGTAATGATATGGAGACGGGTGGGGGCCATCTTCCCCTCACTCGTCTCCATGTCAGGCTAGGGAAAGGATCCAATCGCCTCTGCCGACGGATCCGGTAAGCGGCGGAGGGCATCGGAGCGAGGTGGGAGGGGCTCTCCCTCGCCACCGATAAAAGTGATCTAGCGGCGAATCCGCCGCAGAGACCACTTTTATCTTTAAAAGAGGATACCGGGGTTATTGCAGCTAGCTGCTACAATAACAACGATATTCCTTTTCAAAGTACCGACGGATAACGACGGTGGTGGTCCAGAAGTGGTTAAATTGCATTGCTAATTGGATATTGTACTTGTTTGTAGCCTAAATACAAAAAATTGGCACTCTTCTGGAAATGCCAATAAAAACTTGGCTGTGCCAGTGAGTTGTGGGTGTTGTGTCAGTAAATTTCAACCTGGTAGGTTGGCAAGACTGGCTTGAAGTCAATCTAAACTCAGGTTTAGTTTAGAATAGGCAGACACCCCTTTCAGTATTTTTGTTGCTATTCGTTGGGGAGATTTCCCCTTATTTCCTGTCTCAGAGACAGGAAAGTTAGAAGAAATTGTTACAAATAGGAACCCCCCCCCCCTTATATAGTTGCCATGTAAACAGTTTTTTCCTCTGTTGACTCAATATGGATTCCCTACCGCTTTCTGTCTTGATGACAGTGGTCATTAGGACGAATAGACAGAACAGGTCCAATATCCAGAACACTGCTGAACAACTGGGTCAGTAATAGTGAGCTAATGATGAATAGATGACAGTCCATAAATATGGGATAGAATGAATGTCAGATGAGGCTCTCAATAACAAAATGTCACCATTAGCTCGCTATTACTGACCCAGCTCTTCAGCAGTGTTCTGGATACTGGTCTCAGGATTCCTGTTTTTTGGTTCCACTGCATTCGCCCATTGTGGCTTTAAGGTGCAGTATCACCACATTGAGGACCCTGTGTTACCAGTACCACTAATCACGGACTGTGGTCTAATCATCGTTCAGGTGGTGTGGTTATAGGGGATCCATCTTTAAGGGGGGGTTGTGGTCGCACTGTCCTAGCACTCCAGGATGGCTGCTCTGTGCTCCTGCAGGGGAGTCAGTGTTGGGGATCCATATTCTTAGTGGGAGGGTGTAGGTATGTGGGCGGGGGGTGTGTGGTATTTCTGGGAGAGGGGGGGTGTTTTTGTAAAGTAGAGCAACCTCTGCTTTATGTTGTGATCTTTTTTTCATTCAATAAACATACATTTTTGAGGAGATAGCCTTTGGGTGTTTGCATACATTTTTTATTTTTTTGCAATTTTTATGGTCTAGTTTCTTGTATATACACCCAGCCCTTATAGTGGGAGGCACCTCTACTTATTTTTCCATTGATCAGGCTCCCAGTATCCTAGGGTTCTTTTTGCAATATTAATAACTGTTTTTTTACATGTCAGCTGTCAGTGAGGGAATCCCACTGACGGCTGAAAGAACTGAGCTCAAAAGTGTTGGTTTCAGGTATCGGAGCATTTGCACGAGTACCGATACTCCTATCAGGTCATATTTTTACTGTCTGTGTCATGGTGGTGTGTCATGTTGGTGTGTCATGGTGGTGTGTCATTGTGGTGTGTCATGGTGGAGTGTCATGATAGTGTGTCATGGTGGTGTGTCATGGTGGTGTGTCATGATGGTGTGTCATGTTGGTGTGTCATGGTGGTGTGTCATGTTGGTGTGTCATGGTGGTGTGTCATGGTGGTGTGTCATGTTGGTGTGTCATGGTGGTGTGTCATGGTGGTGTGTCATGGTGGTGTGTCATGTTGGTGTGTCATGGTGGTGTGTCATGGTGGTGTGTCATGTTGGTGTGTCGTGGGGGTGTGTCATGATGGTGTGTCATGTTGGTGTGTGTTGGTGGAGGGATTTCGCATTACTTCCTGCCTTGGAGTTGCAACAAGAACGGAGAAAAATCTGCCTTAAGGGGGGAGAAATTGTTGTTTTAGGTGTCACCAGAACATTTGTCCCAGTTGGAAGACTTCCTCTGACCTCTTGCTCTCATAGCAACTCTGAAATTTGGAAATTCCTCACACTTTCTGGTCTCAGTAACAATGGTCACAATAACAAATAGAAGGGTGAATCCTAAGGGGGACACAGACAGAAATAAAACAACTTTGTAATGTAGCATTAGACCTTGTCATTGGTCTGGGTTAGCTTGACCCATGGAGGGTCCTTTTAATGTATTTCCATGCTAAATTTTTTGAAGCTTACCTGTGAAGGGTCAAGATACCCAAATAATATTGTGTTGGCTGATTCAGTCTATGACAGGGGTGATAAACACACATGTGTCCGCAGAGCCCTCTGGTGTGGCCCGTGACCTCAAACCAGGGAAACGCATGCCTGGGCTCAGCGACCCATTGATGGCAATCTGGACCCTCTATCTCAGAACATCAGAGTGCAGTTAGCCGGAAACCAGCAGCTAAGGGAGCAGGCGGCCGTGGAGGGAGTAAGAGCCACATAAGCTGATGCTTCCTCTGTAGCGCCGGCTCCTGTCCCAGGCGGGGGATACCAAGTGCACTCCACCTCTAAACCTTTCTAGCAGCCCGGAGAGAGATGCCAGCAGCAGCTGCAAGTGGAAAAGTAGGTCAGTGTATTAAACAACACATACACTGGGCATAATAGCTTTGCAATGGGCATATTCACACATATAAAACGGTTAACAAATATTAGGCTGCTTTCACACTGATCTGCGGATGCAGTGCAGCGCACCTGTGGGTTAGCAGGTCATAGACTTCTATTATATCCTGTGGGTTTAGTGCGCTTTCTGAATACAGGAGGTTTGGTGTGCTTTCCAGAAAGTGCACCACACTCGCAAGATGTAGTAGAAGTCTATACCAAAGTGCAAAGAGAAGCTGCACGTGCCCTGAGCTGCCCCCGTAGTGTGGGTAAAACGCAGCACATCGTTGTGAAAGCAGTCTTATAGAGGGCTCAGGACATTAAGGGCTTGTTTACATTTGCGATCTTGGGGGTTGGTAAAACCCCATAGCTCATTGTGGCCCATAACCGGTTACCAAAACACTTTAGTCTTGGTCTTCAAAAGGTTGAGCACCCCTCTGGTCTCGGCCTTCTTATACTACAGCAGTGAGATCTCCCTGCCTCAATTCCACACTCTGTTCCTCTCTTGAATTGTGTGTGTTCCCACGTACTCCTACCACAATTTCCAAAATAGAGATCTAATCAATAAGTCCTGAGGGATGCAAGAAATTGTTATGGTTTAAGCTCTCTGGTATCTTGTACTTTTAATGCCTGTGTTGATAGACAACTACTGTGTTATTTAGGGTGCCTTTAGCTTGCATTTGAGATGTTTCTGTGGTTCTTCAGAGGGGCTTCTGAGCTCCCCCAGACACGAACTTTCTTCTAAATTGCTTCGGGGCTGCTTTTATATTCCAGTTGCCCTGCATAGGGGGAAATGCCGTTCTGAGGTGAACAAATATCCATGTGCACAGGTCCTAAGACAGTGGTCTCCAAACTGAGGTCCGGGGGCCAGATGGGGCCCTTTGCTTGCTTTCATCTGGCCCTTGGAGCACTTTCATCCACTGACACCAACAATGGGGCATAATTCCCCCCATTGACACCAATGAATGGGGCACAATTCCTCCCAATGACACCAACTATCGGCACAATACCTTCCATTGACACCAACAACGGGGCATAATTCCCCCCACTGACACCAATTAAGGGGCAGAATTCTTCCAAATGATACCTACAATGGGACCCAATGACATCAACGATGGGGCACAATGCCTCCCACTTACACCAATAATGGGTTGCAATTACTCTCACTCTCTACTGATGTTGAGACCTTTATTACTCCCACCGGCCACAGTCCGGCCCTCCTAAAGTCTGAAGTACAGTAAACTGGCCCTTTGTTTAGAAAGTTTGGAGACCCCCGTCCTAAGGCATCAACTTCACCCCAATGCTTGATGGTGGGGAGATGGAATCTCCCCCTTCAGGCTTCCTTCATCTGTGCCACCTGGTGGTGTTGGTGTCTATTGGTTATAATTAGTGATTTGTGTGGCTTGCACTTCTTTAGAGGATAACGCCACTTTCATGGGGGAAAATAGCAAACAAGTCATATTGTAATTGAATGTTATTAAAAATTACCTTTCCTTTTCAATCTGCAGTGCTATGATTTTCTGTAAAATGCAATGCAAGATGGCTACCTGGAGGTGTTCTGTAAACAGAATGTGTACTGACCACCCCCCAGAAACATAATTTCCTGCTTGTGTGATTGGCTCACTGATTTTCCCAGAAGTCTTCACTAAGGCTGCATTCGCACATGATTGTGGGTGGAATCGTTGCGATTCTGCCCCGCAATTTCAACCGGCTGCAAAACACGGCGGGGGGGGGGGCATTTGCGATGCCATCACTTCTAATGGCACCCCGATCACAACGCGACTTTGCACGTTAAATTGCACCGCAACACGCGACAAAAGGGAACATGAGCTTTTCTTGGGCGACAGCATCATGCCTTGCGATTTACCGCACGACAATCATGGCAAAATTGGGGTGGGATTGGGGTGCCAAGAAATTAATGACATCGCAAACGCATCCGTGCTTTGCATCCATTTGAAATCTCGGGGCGAAATCGCGGCGATTCCACCCGCGATCATGTGTGAACGTAGCCTAAGATACAAGTCCGATTTTTGGCATCCCCTACAACTAAAATTTCATTTTTTTCATTTTTAGTTAGATACTCCCAATAAGAAATTACATCTAAAGGGATGCAGACCCTGCAGTTTTCCTCATTAGAGCCCTGCACGTGTAGCAGCTGATTGATAATTATGAAACCACTCTCATACAGATTCACTCTGTACATCGGCACAGACAAACAAATAGCCTTTTAAATTAAAGAATGGAGGAATCTGCAACAAAGTTGGTTAAAATCACTGCAATGTACATAGATCACCCAGAGGAGGTTTTTTTCTCAAAAAAAGTGGAGTTACTCTTTAATATTGTGTTCTAATAGTTTTTTCCAGACCCAGCGACCTGTGCGTTCACATTGCTTCACTGAACATGAACACAGAAGTAAAGTGTGAGATCTGTGTCCATCAGTCTGGGCAGCGAGTACAACAACACATGTAGCAAGGCCCGTCTTAGTTTTTTTCACCCTGTCTTGCCTTTCTAATCTCCTTTCCTGCCAAGATTTTTAACCTTCCCTCTAATGAATAGTGAAAGCAGTAGTCTCAGTTTGTAAACAAGAAACTAAAGATATTTTTGTGCATTGCTGCTCATTACAGGGTCTGTGGAGCCGGTTCAGGTCCTGCCTCCACCAATAGTGTTGGCAGTTAGGCAGGACCCTATTAACCACTTCTGGACCGAGCCTCTTTTTGAGATTTGTTGTTTCCAAATTAAAATGATTTTATTTTTGCTAGAAAATTGCTTAGAACCCCCAAACATTATATATTTTTTTTAACACACCCTAGAGAATAAAATGGCGGTCATTGCAATACTTTACGTCACGCCGTATTTGCGCAGCGATCTTACAAGCGCAATTTTTTTAATAAAAAAAAAAGGACAGCAGTAAAGTTAGCCCAATTGGTTTCTAAATTGTGAAAGATAATGTTATGCCAAGTAAATTGATAGCCAACATGTCATGCTTTAAAATTGCACCCTTTCGTGGAATGGCAACAAACTTTGGCACATAAAAGTCTCCATTGGTGACGTTTCAAATTCTTTACAGGTTACCAGTTTTGAGTTACAGAGGAGATCTAGTGGCAAAATTATTGCTCTCGGTCTAACGATCGCAGCGTGTGTAGGTTGAACACCATTTTTATATGCGGGCGTGACTTACGTATGCGTTCGCTTCTGCGCGCGCGCACGGAGGGACAGGGAGCTTTAAAAAAAATGTTTCTTATTTTTTGGGTCACTTTTATTCCTATTACAAGGAGTGTATACAGCCCTTGTAATAGAAAACAAGCACAAAACAAGCACAACAGGACGCTTTAATGTGAGATCTGGGGTCATCTTCCGTCATCCAATGTTATGGAGCCACGTGGGGGCCATATTTCCCTAACTCTCTCACAGAAGAGAGGACCCAATCGTCTCCGTCGCTACCGACGGCTCCCGATAAGCCGCGGAGATGACCAGAGCGCAGCGGGAGGGGTCGGCACCTCTACTGCCGCTGATAAAAAGGGATTTTGCGGGGAATCCACCACAGAGACCACTTTTATCTAAAAGCCAGCCGCCCATGGCCCCATGTACATCGGACGTTTGGAAAACTCTCCTAGATGCCTTCCCTCTTGGCAGCAGCCTTTTGGCAGAAAGAAATGCCTGTTTGCTTGTAAACACGTGTGGCGCTTCAAGAGCTTGAGCGTTAATTCATTTCATTGGCCGGAATAATAATGCGCAATTAGACGTGTTTACATACATTTAGGTGCGTCAACCAAGTTTTCTGCCAAAACATCGCTGCTCCCGGACGCACTGGCTCTGAGGTTTTTATTCTGCCTCTAAATTCCTTTAAATACCTATGGGGGTTATTTACGAAAGGCAAATCCACTTTGCACTGCAAATGCACTTTCAAGTGCAGTCGCTCTAAATCTGAGGGGTAGATCTGAAATGAGGGGAAGCTCTGCTGATTTTATCATCCAATCATGTGCAAACTAAAATGCTGTTTTTTATTTTCCTTGCATGTCCTCCTCGGATCTACAGCGACTGCACTTAGTAGAAGTAGAAAAGGTTAAAAAAAACAAAAACATTTTTACTTCTGTCTATAGTCTTGTTGGGGAGACTTTCCCACTCTACCCGGGGACAAGACAAGAAGTCAGGGATAATCGAAAATGGGTGTACAGACAACAAAAAAAACCCCTGAAAGAGGCCTTCTTCTCCTATTCTTCTAAAAAGGGGGTTTTATTGTTGCTGTATCCCTCTTAAGCCCCATACACACGGTAGGATTTTCCCATGGATTCTGTCCTATCGGACAATGTTGTCGGAAAATCCGACCGTGTGTATGCACCATCGGACAGTGTACGTCGGATTGTCCGACGGACAAAGTCCTATCTCCTGCTGGATAGATTTTTCGACAACAAAGTCCGATCACACCAAATCCGATCGTGTGTATCGAATTCCGACGGACAAAGTGCTACGCATGCTCAGATCACATTACAAGACCAAAGCTATTGGCTACTAGCCTCTACGTAGTCCCGTCGTAGGCAACAAACGTCACCACGTTCAGAATGATCAGATTTTCCGACAACTTTGTCCGACCGTGTGTATGCAACACCAACATCGGACAAAGTATGACGGACATGATCCGATGGACCTGGTCCTCGGATAATCCGCGCGTGTGTATGGGGCTTTAGAGAGATTTCCCCTAGCTTCCTGTCACAGTGAAGTAAGGTGAAATCTTCCCAAGAGGGGCGCACACAGCAGTAAAAACTTGACAGTTTCTTTCTTCTCCATTATATCAAAAAGTAACAAAATACGTTTCGGGTGGATTTCTGCTTAAAAAAGAAGTAAGGTGTTTTTTTTTCCAGAATCATACTTACCTAGGTGGATGCAGCATCTGTCCCCCGTTGGCTCTAACACTGAGAACCGAGTGATCAAACACCACTGATCGCTCAGTTCTCAGAGCTGGTGACTGTCAGTACTCTGCAATATGGCTACTCAAAGCGGTTGATTTACTAAAACTGGAGAGTGCAAAATCTGGTGCAGATCTGTTTAGAAACCAATCAGCTTCCCGATTTTTTTTGTCAAAGCTTAATTGAACTGGAGTTAGAAGCGGATTGGCTACCTTGCGCAGCTGCCCCAGATTTTGCACTCTGCAGTTTTTGTAAATTAACCCCAAAGGGTTGCCTCTGCCCTTTAATGCAACCCTGACTGGGAATGTATTATTCTGGCCTTGAAATCTGTACCCTGATAATGACTGTTTTTAGGGTCTGTAAAGGGAACATTTAGAAGAGAAGATTGCTTCAACTGGTAAACTTGCAAATAGGGACAGCCTTGGTGTGCTCGTAATATGCGCTTTATTGTTGTGATATTGATGGCACCACCTATCTCATCACAATGTGATCCTGACTGTTGATCTCAGGTCTTTTAGAGGAGTAGATTTAAGCCTTGTACACACGATGAGAAAATCGGAACAACAAATACTGCTTTCTACGCGATCGTACAATAATCTGATTGTTAGTACACTGCTTTTGAGAGCCGATCAGGACAGGTCAGGCAAAATTATCCAAAGATGAACATTTCTTAACCACTTGCTGTCTGTGCTATAGCCAAAAGACGGGTGCAGCACGGACTTAATTTGCCGGGTGGGCGTCCATGGACGTCCTCCCGTGCTTGAGCGGCTTGTGCACCCCTTGCACCCCTTGTGATCAGCGAGTCTATGAGACTCGGCTGATCACAGATCGGAGTAAGGGGTCGATCCCGGCCCCTTACCACGTGATCAACTGTCAGCCAATGACAGCTGATCATGTGATGTAAACAGAGCCGGTAATCAGAGGGAAAAAAAAGCTGATCACCGGCGGCTGCGAGAGGGACATCGGTCCCGATCGTGGAGAGCCTCTGCAGAGGCTTCTGTGCCCGCCAGCGCTACCTACCAGTGCCCACAGTACCACCCATCAGTGCCCACAGTGTCACCTATCAGTGCCCACAGTGCCACCTATCAGTGCCCACAGTGCCGCCTAAAAGAACACCAATCAGTGCGTAATTACCAGTGCTGCCTATCAATGCCACCTATCAGTGCCACCCATCAGTGCCACTCATCAGTGCCACCCATCAGGGCCCATTGGTGCCGTCTTATCGGTGCCCATCAGTGCCGTCTTATCAGTGCCACTCATCAGTGTCACCTTATCTGTGCTCATCGGTGCAGCCCATCAGTGCCCATCAGTGCAGCCTCATCAGTGAATATCGATGAAGGAGAAAAATTACCCGTTTGCAAAATGTTATAACAAACTATGAAATATTTTTTTTATTTTTTTATTTTTTTATTTGTTAAGCAAAAAATCAAAACCCAAGTGGTGATTAAGTACCACCAAAAGAAAGCTCTATTTGTTTGAAAAAAATGATCAAAATGTCATTTGGGCACAGTGTAGCACGACTGCGCAATGGTCATTCAAAGTGTGACAGTGCTGAAAGCTGAACATTGGTCTGGGCAGGAGGGGGGTTTAAATGCCCAGTAAGCAAGTGGTTAAAGTGTAAGTAAAGTCAAAATTTTGACTTTCACCTACAGGTAAGCCTATAATGAGGCTTACCTGTAGGTAAAAAAAATATCTCCTAAACCTGTACGGTTTAGGAGATATTCCCCTGCAATGCGCCGCTGACTGCAGCTGGAGTCGCGATACCTGGAAGACACACCGAGGCAACATGTCAGCGACCTCGGCGTGGACCAGGTGAGTTACCGACGCCTCGTTCTAAGGTAAGTATTTCATAATGAGCTAGTATGCGGTGCATACTAGCTCATTATGCCTTTTCCCTTACAGGTGTATAAAGTCAGCGGGTTTACTACCGCTTTAAGAACTAAAACATCTGTTTAAGGTGGCCTGACCCTAAGTGCCGGTTCACACTATAGCGACTTGGGATCCGACTTGTCAGACCTCAAGGCACTCAACACGCGGTGGGTGGAGGGGAGGGGCGACTCAACTGTAGATAAAAGTGTTTTTTTTTTTTATATTGTAGCGGATGGTGTGTGTTGGCGATTGCTTGATACACTGAAGCTCCCTGCCACCAATATCGTCCCTGCGACCCGATCACTTGAAACGTATCCATGTGGAATAAACAATTCACAGCAGAACTTAGGAACATTTCACACATGGCACAGTGTGAAATTACCAAACAACAACAACAGCATAGTAATAGCACTTGTCAATGTGTATACATATTTTAAATGTAAAGTAAACCTTTAGCAAACTATAGGATGGGGAGCAAAAAAATCTCTGCCTGCTCCTGGTTTTATATACTTTTTTTTTTTACGAAAAAATATCTTCTTTCCGAATAACAGCCTTTATCCTGGGTGTAGGTTCACATTAAATAATAGTTTAGGAGGTGTCAGGGGCCGCTTGGGATCAAGCTGGCTGAAAAGGGTGTTAACCCGCTAAGTGTATTGGCATGTGATTAGCACTGAGGTCATTCAAGCCTCCCCTCCTATAACATAATGAAGCGCCAACGAGCTCGTCTCGCAGACCTTTTTCGCCTTCTCAAGACATAATTGCTCCAGTCGGTTTGAAGTAATTATATTATGTTTGATTTTGTTGACACTCTGATATTTTTTTCTGTCTGCGCTTTCAATCCCAGCAATTATGCTCAGTAGACTTCGCAGGCTTTGCAAACTGTTCAATTAGAGCCTCGGAATAGAGACGGCAGCAGGACGTCTTGTCGGCGTATTAATATATTTATTACGGCGCACTCTCGCTGAAGTCTTTTCCTCTGTATGGAAGGGCACCGGTTAAATATAAAGTGTCCTTGTCACCTACCCACACAGGCTGTGCTCAGACTGAATAAAAGAAAACTTGAGATAAAACGTAAGCGGATGTGCTCTCATAACGAGCAGGTTGTGAACTGATTAGTCGAGAGATGAATTACTCAACCAAAGTAAGTCTTTTATATAGAGGATTGTACACCAGAACGATGCAGCAATGTCATATTAAATGCAATTATGTACAACTTGAAATACCGTATATACTCGAGTATAAGCCGAGTTTTTCAGCACATTTTTTTGTGCTGAAAATGCCCCCCTCGGCTTATACTCGAGTCTAGCACTTTTCTGCAGCAGAGAATGACATTTTCCGACCTGACTTTGGGGCCCTGTATCTCGGGCCACTTGGTGCTAGGAACCCCATTGGATATGTTGTAGTGCTGTTTCCACTGGGTTAGCACACCAAATTTAGGCTTCCTAGCACCAAGTGGCCCCGAGATAAGGGGCCCCAATGTCGGTTTGGAAAATGTCATTCTCTGCTGCAGAAAAGTGCTTGACATTTTCCGAATCAACTTTGGGGCCCCGTATCTTGTGGGCCCCTTGATGATAGGAACCCCATCTTTGGATATGTTGTAGTACTAGTTCCACTGGGTTTGCACACCAAATTGGGGTTCCTAGCACCAAGTGGCCCGAGATACAGGGCCCCAAAGTCGGTCAACTGTGTCCATTTGCAGCAATGTCATTTCGGGGACCCTTTGGTCCAAATTTTGGCTGCAGATAGGGGGCATCTAGGAACCCTTAACTACCGAGTTTGAAGTTCGGGGGACCTATGGCTGCAAATGGGCACAGTGATGCTGCAAATGGGCATTGTTGACCCTCTTTTCCACTTACAGTAGCTGCGTATATCCAAATCTGGGGTTCCTAGCATCAAGCCCCAAAGTCGGTTCGGAAAATGTCATTCTCTGCTGCAGAAAAGTGCTTGACATTTTCCGACCCGACTTTGGGTCCCGTATCTCAGGGCCACTTTGTGCTAGGAACCCCAAATTTGGTGTGCATACCCAGTGGAACCAACACTACAACATATCCAAGCACCAAGTTGCCCTGAGATACAGGGCCCCAAAGTCGGTTAACTGTGTCCATCTGCAGCAATGTCATTTTCGGGACCCTTTGGCTGCAGCTAGGGGGCATCTAGGAACCCTTAACTACAAAGTTTGAAGTTCAGGGGACCTATGGCTGCAAATGGGCACAGTGAGGCTGCAAATGACCATTGTTGACCCTCTTATCCACTTACAGTAGCTGCGCATTTCCCACCCTAGGCTTATACTCGAGTCATTAAGTTTTCCAAGTTTTTTGTGGTAAAATTAGGTGCCTCGGCTTATATTTGGGTCGGCTTATACTCGAGTATATACGGTATGTATAACTTGAAATAATATTACATCTATGTGTGGGAGACTCTAGGATGAAAAAGGACCTGGGGGGTCCTAGTAGAAAATAGGCTCAGCAATGGCATGCAATGCCAAGCTGCTGCTAACAAATCAAACAGAATATTGTCATGCATTAAAAAGGGGAATCAACTCCAGAGATAAAACAATAATTCTCCCGCTCTACAAGACTCTGGTCCGGGCGCACCTGGAGTATGCTGTCCAGTTCTGGGCACCAGTCCTCAGGAAGGATGTACCGGAAATGGAGCGAGAAAGAAGGGAAAAAAGCAAATAAAGGATCTGGAGGATATTAGTTATGAGGAAAGATTGCGAGCACCGAACTTATTCTCTCTGGAGAAGAGACGCTTGAGAGAGGATATGATTTCAATATACAAATACCGTACTGGTGACCCCACAATAGGGATAAAACTTTTTCGCAGAAGGAAGTTTAGCAAGACACCTGGTCATTCATTAAAATTAGAAGAAAAGAGGTTTAACCTTAAACTACGTAGAGGGTTCTTTACTGTAAGAGCGGCAAGGATGTGGAATTCCCTTCCACAGGCGGTGGTCTCAGCGGGGGGCATCGATAGTTTCAAGAAACTATTAGATAAGCACCTGAACGACCACAACATACAGGGATATACAATGTAATACTGACATATTATCATACACATAGGTTGGACTTGATGGATGTGTGTCTTTTTTCAACCTCACCTACTATGTAACTATGTAACTTTGCTATAAGTTTATTTTTAATCCAGTGTAGTAACCTTAAACTGAAATTCAGGCAAACCCCCCAAATACATTGTTAAAGTACATATAAGGGAATTGTTTTAGCCGGGAGTCTCCAAACTTTCTAAACAGAGGGCCAGTTTACTGTCCTTCAGACTTAGGGGGCCGAACTGTGGCCAGTGGGAATAGCATTTTTTTCTGGCATCGGTGAGTGTAAACAGTGTCCCATCTTTGGTATCAGTGGGAGAAATAGTGCTCCATTGTTGATGTCAGAAAAAGAGAGAGGTTTCCCCGTGGTGGACTTTAAAGGCACATAGTAGTATCTAATAGAAGAGTATACAGAGTATTAATAGAAAAATATTTTTATTAATGGTTAACCACTTGCTTACTGGGCACTTAAACCCCCCTCCTGTCCAGACCAATTTTCAGCTTTCAGCACTGATGCACTTTGAATGACAATTGCGCGGTCATACTACACTGTACCCAAATTAATTTTGTATAATTTTTTCCCCACAAATAGAGCTTTCTTTTGGTGATATCTTATCACCTCTGCGGTTTTTATTTTTTTTTAAATTTAAAAGACCATTTTTTTTTACTTTTTTTTAATATTTTTTTATATTTTGTTATAAAATTTAGCAAACAGGAAATTTTTCTCCTCTTTCGTTGATGTACGCTGATGAGGCGGCACTGATGGGCACCGATAGGTGGCAGTGATGATTGTTGTAATGTGTTAGCCAATTTAAAGTAACATATATTATATCACTACAATGATCACTGATGGATGGCAGTGATGGGCACTGATGGGTGGCAATAATGAGTACTGATGGGCACTGGTTGGTTACACTGATAGCACTGCTAGGTGGCACTGATTGGCACCACTGGTGGGCATTGATAGGTGGCACTTGTGGGCATTGATAGGTGGCACTCATGGGTATTGATAGGTGGCACTGGTGGGCACTGGCAGGTGACAACGGCAGGTGGCACTGGCAGGGGGTACTGGTGGGCACAGATGAGGCAGAATTGCCTCTTCCTCTTTGGTACCGATGTCCCTTACACATAAGCCGGTGGTCAGCTTTTTTTTCTGATAGCGTGAGGAGAAAAAAAAAATGATTACCGAGTTTTTGTTTACATCATGTGATCAGCTGTCATTGGCTGACAGCTGATCACATGCTAAGGGGCCGGAATCGCCCCCTTACTCGGTTCTGTGATCACCCGAGTCTCAGTGACTCGGTGATCACAGCGCGCGCACTGGGGAGCGTGCAAAGGGGAGGCCGTCATATGACGGTCTCCTGGAAATTCAGGTCCGCGCTGTGGCCATCAATCGGATATAGCGCGGACGCCAAGTGGTTAAGCAGCATCATTAAAAGTACATATAGGGGGTTATTTACGAAAGGCAAATCCACTTTGCACTGCAAGTGCACTTGAAAGTACAGACGCTCTAAATTTAAGGGGTAGATCTGAAATTAGTGGAAGCTCTGCTGACTTTATTATCCAATCATGTGCAAGCTAAAATGCTGTTTTTTATTTTCCTTGCATGTCCCATTCAGATCTACAGCAACTTTACTTCCAAGTGCACTTTCAGTGCAAAGTGGATTTTCCTTTAGTAAATAACCCCCCTAGAGTACATATAGGAATGAAAAGATGATTGTTTAAACAATGTTGAATAATTGTCACCGTGCAAAAGAGGTTAATAAATCAGATCCAAATACATTTTTAAAATACAATTGTCTTAATAAATACATACCTTCAACAACGTGTCCTTGAAGCAGAACGAGTATGCAAGCCAGGAGATACACTTTTATTGGCCTCAGTAGGACAGGTTGTTAACTGCATCGTATACAGTTTGTGAACAAGAATACCAGAATGGACAAAGGTCACTTCTATAACGCATCTGATAGAACACTATGTGCTATAGACAGGACTCCAATAGCCAAAACATGTATTATTAAACAATCTGAGCATGTTCCTGTTCAGTGTGGGTGTCGAGTAGTTCTCCCCTACTGTGGGATGCTGCCTTTGATGTTCTCCATATCAGAAGTGTGAGGGCACTATGCGTTGAGACTGTGTGCTGGTTCTATTTCTTTGATAATGCCTCCGAAAGTCACACCATAAGATAATTGCAATAACTGGTTAATTGGCATATATGTTAAAGTTCCCCACCTTTGAGAGGGTATTTGCTATTCTGGAAAGGATTTATTAATGAACAATAGCAGAGGGCTGTCAAGCTGAGAAATAAGTTGGTCCTCATTTATGATCAGTTTTGGTCCATATGTTTACCTGTAGACTTGTTAGCTTGTCGTTGTGTTGGCGTTGTGTAATTCAGCTCTTCATATTGCTTCTGTTGCTGCTATCCTACAGGTGACAGATGCCCCCCTTTGACACACTTCTGGTTTTAGTTTAAACCTACTTATGTCTTACCATAATTGTTAGATCCACTAATTGGCATCTGGTCTATACAGTGCCCATCTTTCTCTATGGTGGTGCCACCTGTCTCCTAAACCCTGTTGATCGTTGGAGCCTCTGTGTAGATGCACATACTCAGCTGCCCTGTCTAATTACTTCTTATGTCCCGTACACACGGTCAGAAATTCCGACGGAAAATGTCCGATCAGACCATGTTGTCGGAAAATCCGCCCGTGTGTGGGCTCCATCTGACTTTTTCCGTCGGAATTTCCGACTGAAAAAATTTGAGATCCTGCTCTCAAATTTTCCAACAACAAAATCCGATCTGACTTTTTCCGATCGTGTGTAGAGAATTCCGACGGACAAAGTGCCACGCATGCTCAGATCAAATTACGAGACCAAAGCTATTGGCTAATAGCCTCTACGTAGTTCTGTCGTACCCAACGAATGTCACCACGTTCAGAATGATCGGATTTTCCGACAACTTTGTCTGACCGTGTGTATGCAACACCAGTGTCGGACAAAATTCGTCGGAAAAAATCGGATTTTGTGGTCGGAATTTCTGACCGTGTGTACGGGGGCTTATGTGCTTTGGGCAACCTATACCCTTCCATATTATAAGATAGGACTACACATCCAAGCTGTCAAACCAGGAGATGTTGCTCCTCCTCAACTGGAGATCACCAGGATGCCTATGTAGATGGACAGCATCAGTTTTTTGTCCTGTAAAGTTCCCTGTGTCCTTGATATGGTGACATTAACAAAAAGCTGCATGCGTTTACCTAACTTTTTACTATAACTTCAAGAACCTACTTTTTATGGCTTGGAGGATTTAAAGCAGCGTGTTGCTGAACTTTCCAGGTTCTTGAGGGCTCCGTCGATGTGAGTTGTGAATTTCAATGAGTTAAGTTAAGTAGATGGGTCAGATGTCTAGTATCAATATAGCTGCGCTATTTGGGAGTCTTAATTAAACCCAACAGCAGATTAGTTTGAAGCTTTAATTTAAAATGCATATTGACATAAACATCATTCAGATAAAGTCTAAAGAGCTTTTCTTTCTCTCTTTTTTTTTGCTTCGTAGATGTAGAAGACAGAAGTAACTCAGGGTCCTGGGAGAACAGTGCACACCCGAGTCCATCTCGAGTAAGTATACATTATGTAGGCTTTCTGTATACCTGTCAGATCACCATCCATGCCTCAGGGGCTTGTGGAAAATATTTAACATGGAACTATATTTTATTCATGTTACATGCTTTTTTCATGATCAGTTTCTTAAGAAAGTACAGTTTAACTAGACAACAAGATTATCCCTTTTATTCATATATCCGGTCCTAAAACAATGTGTGGTGCCTTGTCATTCATCCTGAAAGCTTAACTCCAGGATAGAATTTATTGCAACTCGTTTTTTGTTAAATTTTTTTTAAAACATAACATTCAAAAAACTCAACATATAAAAAAGTTTTTTGAATGTTGTGTTTTTTTTTATAAATTTTATAAAAAAAAAAGAGTTGCCAGGATAGAATTTAAATGTCCCCGCTATTTCAATTGCTTTTCCTTAATAAAAACACATCATTTTTAACTTACCGTATTTATCGGCGTATAACACGCACCCCAAGTTTAGGAGGGCATTTTAAGAAAAAAAGTTTTAGGAGGGAAGTTTAGGGGAAAAAAAAAACTTACATTTAAGCGTCATTTGCAGCTTGCCCAGCGTCATTGCAGCCTTGCCCAGCGCCATTGCAGCCTTGCCCAGCGTCATTGCAGCGTGCCCAGCATCATTGCAGCGTGCCCAGCGTCATTGCAGCTTGCCCAGCGTCATTGCAGCATGCCCAGTTTCTTTGTAACTTGCCAGCGTCATTAGAAGTCCGGTCCGGGTTTAAATTTCCCGCCGCCGAGACTCTCTGTCGCGTGCGCTGCCGAAAAAGCCCGAAGCGTGGCCGAAAAAGACCGAAGCACTCCCGGAAAAGGCCGAGCCGACTGTTCAGCTCCGCTCGCGGTCCCGCCTCCCTGCTGTTTCAGGAGCGAGCACAGGGAGGTGGGACTACGAGCAGAGCCGAACAGTCTGCTCTGTCTATTCCGGCGCCGCTTCGGGTTTTTTCAGCAGAGCTCGCTATTTTTCCGCGGCGCTTGCCATTTTTGTCATTTTTTTGGGGGTATCGGCGTATAACACGCACCCATGACTTGAAAACTTGCGTGTTATACGCCGATAAATACGGTAGATAGTTTTGTAAAAAGTACCTTTTTAGTGTCGATATTGTCATCACTTAAAAAGACAGCTATGCCTGGGCAAGGTGAGGCGGAAGAGATGAATTGCAGACGTCACTTCCTGTTCCTATTCGGTGTATCAAACTACATTTCCTATCAAGCAATAGAAATGAATATCTTAAAAAAGATGTGTTAAACAAATAAATAAATGCACAGGAGGCTCGGGAACGGGGGGGGGGGGGGGGGTTGGTGCTCGCTTGTTCCCCCCTCTTTCCTGGACTGCCAGGCTGCATGCTCAGATTAGGGTCTGGTATTGATTTTCGGGGGCACACAATTTTTTTTCCATGGCCTGGGGTCCTCCCTTAAAACCCATACCAGACCCAAAGGGCATGGTGTGCATTGGGGGGAGACCCCTACTCTATTTTTTTTTTTTTTTATTATGCCAGAGCTTCTTTTGTTTACATTCTGCTGTCAGCAGATAAGTTATAGTTGTTAAGGGTGTGTCAGGTGCTGCCAAAAGGGGAAGCTCCGCTTATTTGCGCCGTTCCCCCCTCCTCCACTGGGACATTTGCCACCTTTCGGGGGGGGGGGGGGGAGCGTGAACCTTGTATTTGACTTCCTGGCTGATCTCGCCGCAGCAAAGTCACCCGGAAGTTCGGCCCCCCTCCACCTTCCCCCCGGCCGGGCCATTCACAAAGCGCAGCCCACTTCGTCCATGCACAGTAGGGAACCTGCTGTGAAGCCGCTGGGCTTCACTGCCGGTTTTCCCTACAAGAAATGGCAACAGCACCCGAGAGCCAATTGAAAAATCGGCTGGGGTGAAGACACCACTGGATCCAGGGACAGGTAAGTGTCCTAATATTAAATGTTAGCAGCTACAGTATTTGCAGCAACAACTACAGGAGCTCCTCTTTAAAGCGGAAGTAAACCCATCGATTTAACAGTCTAAAAAAAAAAAAGGCATGCCGTGAATGCTAACTGCACATTGGCTGTGCTCTCAACCAAACAGTCAAACCATCCAATGGCTGGTGTCATAACGGATCACATGTGCAGCACTGTGGCAGTTGAAGATTAAACAGAGGCAAAGATGGCAGCTTCCTTGGCTGAAAACGATAGGGGGGTTTACTTCCACTTTAACAACCAGCTATTCCCTGGTTGTTAAGGACACTGGCGGCTGCTGGCATTAAATACCGCTAGTTTTCACTACTAAAATACAGCACCACTTCAAGAAATAGCACATGCGGTATTTTAGTAGCGCTTCATTTCTTGAATTGCAAAAAAAAATTGGAAAAGAATTTTGAGCTATTTCACCACTGATGTTACAGCAGTAGATACCATTTCGTAGATGAAGCCCCTTATCCTGTGTACCCTACTGCCCATGCGCAAAGTGTGCTGCGCTTTCTGAATGGCCCGGCTATATGGGGGAAGGAGGAGGGGGGGGCGAACTTCTGAGTGTTCTCGCCGCAACGAGATCTCTCGGAAGTGGGGAACAGATACCTGTCAAAACCTGGTAACCGCTTCCCCCCTCCCCCCGAAAGGTGCCAAATGTGGCACTGGTGGGAGAGAGGAGGCAGATAAGCGGAGCTTCAACTTTTGGGTGGAACTCCACTTTAACCTATGGGGTTTTCAATTTTAGGTTCTTTAATGAGTGTTAGGGGTTAAGGTGTCCGTAGTCATTAGATGAGTCTTAATAAACTAAAAAAAACCTGTTGAGACTGCGGATTTATATTACAGTCAATTACATGAGCTTGCCTAATTAGGCCAAACCAAGTATAAAACATCTGTAACAAATAAACACTTTATTAAATAATTCAGCAAATCTTTAAAATCCCCTAAGGCAATAAAAACTCTTTACACAATCCCAATAAAAGAAAAAAAAGAGCATCTTATGATAAAAGATCAACCACAACTTACAGAGCAATTATTTTTATATTGACTTTGTTTTATTATAGAAATAAGTTAATAGAAACATTCTTTCCATCATCATATTATATAGAAAATGCAAGACTACTAAATTTTTATCATGTGGTGAAGGATGTTCCTTATATTTATATACTGTACCATTTAGCGCCTTAAATATTCAGCTCTTATGGATGGTGTGGATGGTAAGTACATGCAGTGCTGTGGGTGATCTTTTATAATAAACATCGTCTATCTTTTATTGGAATTGGCTAAAGGGATCTTTTTTGCATTTTGAGTTTTTATAATTAAATTATTGAATGAAGTGTTTAAATATCTTGGCAGGTGTCTTATATTTTGATATACATTTTTCTAATACTAGGTGGCAGTCTCTCTAGGCTGTTGGGCTGAGTTGAGTGGTGATCCAGTGTCTATGCGGTAAAGCATGGCTACACATAATGAGCGTTTTTGGGATGCAAAGTGATTGGCCAGGTTAGACCCCTTTTACACTAGCACTAAAATGCCTGAAAACCACCTCAGTGTGAAAGGGGTCTTAGAGAACTTTGCAAATTTTTTTTTGGTTCAGGGATTGGCGGCACAGTGGTGTAGTGGGCGGCACAGTGGTATAGTGGGTAGCACTCTTTCCTAGCAGTAAAAAGGGTCACTGGTTCGAATATGCAAACTCCAGACACTACCTGCCTGGAGTTTGCATGTTCTCCCTGTGCTTGCGTGGGTTTCCTCCGGGTATTCCGGTTTCCTCGTACACTCCAAAGACAATTGGCTTCTGTCCAAAATTGGCCCTAGTATATGAATGGGGACCTTGGATTGTGGGCTCCTTGAGGGTAGGGACCGATGTGAGTGTGCAATGTACAGGGATAGGGACAATTGTAGACACTCACTCAGGTTGACCTGGATGGACTGGTGTCTTTATTCAACCTTACTAACTATGTAACTATGAACCAAAAGCAGCTCACATCATCTCCTTTATAATCCTAAGCATGAGCACTTGTAGGACTAAAGGGCTTCTGTGCTTTTTTTAACCAGTGTTTTTATCATTTAAAAAAAACAGTGTTTTTATCACGATTTACTTATATAGAATCAAAAAATAATGAAAATAGAGGCCACTGATTGACCAAATCCCACCCTTATATATTGCTTATACAGTATGTAAGCACCCACAACCTTTTGATAGTGTTTGAGATCTCTGGTTGGCATGTACATCCATGGTCCTTGACGTCATCTATTCTTTGGGATTATGAGATAACATGAGCTAAAATGTGTGTCGGGGAGGGTGATAAGCACACAGCTTGTCTATTCAGAATACATCTTTGCATGTTCCTTTGTACCTTTCTGCATATGTGGGGGTTTGGGTGTCCCTTTCCTCCAATCAGCTCTCACACAGTGTATAAGAACTATAACTGCAGATATCTACTTGTCACGTACCTGGTCGGAGTCTGAAGTGACGAGGTCAGCCTCTCTTATATCTCCAGCCCAGGTCCCGCTGAGAGTGGGGACAGAGGGAACCAAGAGACAGGAGGAACACGAGTGCCTGCAGATGTAGCCCCGAAAAATTGTAGCAGAGGATGCGACTCTTGGAAGGCAGGAAGTCGCAGCAGGTTGCAGGATCGCAGTTGCAGATACTCGGATGGCAGTGTTGAGCCAAACAGGAGACAGAAGCGAAGTCACTAGGATAGCTGGGTTCGGGAGTAGGCGGGCAGCAGGGTACCAAGACATCAGGCAGGAGCAATGTCACTTGGAAGCCGGGATCAGGAACCAGTAGTCAGGAGTGTAGGAGAGTCCAGAAGCAGGGTCAAGGAAAGCCAAGGTTCAGCAACGGGTAACAGGCAAAGTAAAAGCAGGATTCAGGTAACAGGAACAGCTGAAGATCAGTCAGCATCTGTCAGAGGTCAGTGCACCCCTAAATAGGCCGTTGGGCGCCAAAGGGAAGTGTGGACGCGCTCCCACGAGCGCGCACACTTATTTTCGCATGCGCATTGGAGCATCTGCGATCCGCTAACTTACTTATACGTGTATGCGAGCGCGCCCAATGTGCAACGATAGATCTCTAATGCCGCGTACACATGAGTGGACTTTCCGGCAAACTAGATCTGACGGGATTAGTCCGTCGGACAATCCGATCGTGTGTGGGCTAATCCGTTCTTTTTTCGGGAAAAAATTACGGCGGACCTAGAAATAGAACATGTTTCAAATCTATCCAACGGACTCAATTCCGACGGACTGAAATCGGGAAAACCGTTCGTCTGTGTGCTGGTCCGACGGACCAAATACGACGCAAGGGCAGCTATTGGCTACTGGCTTTTTTTTTTTGTCCCGTTTACATCACCACGGACTTTCGACCGGACTTAGTCCGTTCGTATGTGGCCAAGTCCGTTCGTTCGGAAAGTCTGCCAAAAGTCAGTCGGGAAGACCGTTGGACCTAGTTTGCTGGAAAGTCCGGTCGTGTGTACGCGGCATTACACTACTCCTCTGTACTCCTTACATATTTATAAGGATTTGATCACAAATCAGCACTTTGAAGGGTTGTAGACAGCTGATTGGAGGGAAGGGACACACCCCCTTCACACAGCACACAGGAACAGAGCTGAGGCTGTCAATCAGCTGCAGGTCCCTCCCCTGTCACCTTTTTTTCTCTTGGTGTCATGTTGATAGCAGAGGAATGCAGCAGCAGACAGAAATGATACTTAGTGATCTGGATTGAGACAAGTACACACTATAGAAGGATAGGCTTTGTTTATATTTCATGTCTGAGGTTTACAACCAGTTTAAGGGCAAAAAATGTTCTCCTGTCTATTGTATTGGTAACAAAATAGCTCCAATAATCTGGTCAGAAACAACCTTTTTGAGAACCTGAAAAACAACATATACAACAGTGAGAGCCAGTGCAATGTACTAGTGAATTTGCAGTGGTTCATCAAATCTAATATGGAGTTTGGGTTTGGTTTTACAGCTATGGAAAGAAGCAGAAGCTTGGCAAAGACGAGATCTTACGAGAAAGCAGCGAGCTCGCAAAGCCGAAACCTCAGGGGTCAGTGTGAAATGACTGTACGGTTTCTGTCTTTCTGAAGCCTCACAGGACATATGGTTGTTTTGAGTCAAAGCATAAGCCTGGGTTCTGTTATGACTTCCTTTGATCTTGTGATAGCATCTGATACCTGCCCACTCGTTTTCACTAGGAACCGCGCTTTAGAAAAAGCCTCAACAGCACATTGATGTGACATCTGTGTCTTGTAGTATTCATGGATTTCAGTCATGCAGAGCCTGGCATTCATTATGTATCTTATGAAGGTGCAGTCCCATACGCAAGTATAGGACGGCATGTGACAGACAGGGTGAGATGTTGCTGTCGCAGCGCTGTGTTTAGCAGTGCGGGAAGCTGTACAGGGATGACAGGTACCTGCAGTGTGGACGATTGGGGCTTTTTATAGAGCTCGGTGGATGAGATTATTATCACTGTCCTCTAGGTCTTAACGTGAATTCAATACTAGTGCAAAAAAAAAAGAAAAACAGTGGTTGTGCCTGACCGCACTCCTGGGTGATCATTGAAATATGGCAGCTGACATTTGATGACTTGCTTTTGAATATTCAGGGTGGTTATCCTGAGTGAGGTCATGGTGGGTGGTCTAGCACTGGACCCTAAGTCTGGAACCTAATAGGGAAGGGGTGGTCAGAAACTCCACCATAGACATGTGCACAGGGTATGCCAGGCGTGCCTGGGCACACCCTAATCACTTCATGTGAGTTTCCCTTCTTCCTGGCACTCACTTTCTCCTCCCTGCAGTGCTTCCAGCTTCCCTTATCTCCTCTCCTCTCCCACCAGCTGCTGCCTGGGATGTTTCAGGATGGAGATTGGGGGAAGGGACTGGTAAATATTTCATTTATCTTCCCCTTCTTTTTCTGAGTAAACACAGTGAGTGATTTGTACCGATTGCTCCTGTGTTCATAACTATGTTTGCTATGCTCCAGTTTGTGAAGGAACAGGAAGCTGCTCATTCACTCATTCACTGTCCAGTGCAGCTGAGGCTGCAGAGAAAGGGACTGGGGAATTTTTATCCATAGTCCCTTTTTATCGATCTCAAAAGTGAGACATCAGGGGCCTGTTTAGACCAGGGGTTTCAAACTGGTGGCCCTCCAGCTGTTTTGCGGAACTACAAGTCCCATCATGCCTCTGCCTGTGGGAGTCATGCTTGTAACTGTCAGCCTTGCAATGCCTCATGGGACTTGTAGTCTCACAACAGCTGGAGGGCCATCAGTTTAAAACCCCTGGTTTGAACTCTTGATATTTCGGGAAAGTCCCCAACAGGGCTGCTAAAAAAATAAATAAAATAAAAAACGGTAAAAAAATAATATTGTAAAAAATAATAAAAATAAAAAACTACTCACACTGTCCACTGCCCTACTGACAGACAGACATTGATTTCTTGCTTCTCTTGTGTGTTTAAAACACACATATAGGTCAGCACATTCCAATTTTTCTTCAATGGTGATAGTTGGATGATTCTCCATTTTATTGATTTGCCTTTTTTTTTGTAACAGCAGTTCCCATTGACATACTCTTGCATTCAGGACTTTATTAACCATTAGCAAAATAAAGCATGTGCCATAGGAAGGCAACGTCATAGAGTTTTTCCCCTAGCTAGCAGGGGTCTCTAAACTTTCTTTTTTTTTTTTTTTCTTTCTTTTTATTTACCTTTTTCGAGAAAAGGGACAGAGAAAAAAACATATACAATGACAAAATATAGTAGAAAGAAGCAACCAAAAATGGAGTAAAGTAATACATTTACTATTATCATAATACAAATCATATGGCAGTGTTCCAAGAAATATCCATCAAGAGGACCAACAACATTCCAATAAGGGATAATAATAATAATAATAATAATAATAATAATAATAATATAATAATAATAATAATAAAGACATCAACCTTATAAGCGTTCTAAACAAAGGGCCAGTTTGGTGTCTTTCAGACTTTGGGGGGGGGGGGGGGGGTCCAGACTGTGGACATTGGGAGTAGAAAATGCCCCAGCATCAGCGGGAGGAGGAATAGTACCCCATCATTGTTGTCAGTGGGAGGAATAGTGCCCCATCATTTATAGCAGTGGAAGGAATAGTGCCCCATTGTTGATGCCAGTGAAAAGAATAGTGCCTCATCGCTGGTGTCAGTGGGAGGAATAGTGCCCCATCGTTGGTACCAATGAGAGAAATTATACCACATTGTTGACGTCAGTGGGAGGAATAGTGCCCCATTGTTGATGCCAGTGAAAAGAATAGTTCCTCAGTGCTGGTGTCAGTGGGAGGAATAGTGCCCCATCATCGGTACCAATGAGATGAATTATACCACATTTTTGATGTCAGTGGGAGGAATAGTGCCCCACTAATGGTGTCAGTGGAAAGAATGGTACCTCATCATTGGTGTTAGTGGGACGAATAATGCCCTGAGCTAACTGATCCCACCGTCCCCCTCCACAGATGTATACTAAAGCTGGTCATACCGTAGTAGTTTTCCAGATGAACATTTGTACAAACATTTATATGAAAATTCAGATCACTACATTCGATGTATACACCGCTCCAGGCAATTATCCCATGATTACACCTCCCCTGCTAATGAAAGCACAGGTGCTGGCTCTGCAAGCAACATCAAAGAACAAGAGAAGGCTGGACGGCCGCACTCTGATGCAACACCTTTATTAAAGTCCAATAAAGATCCATACAGTCACAGAGGTAGGGAACAAGATAACGTTATGAATGTGGAGGAATGGGATTATAACGGTGCTAATAACAAATGGTTCATAGCAAGTTGAGTAGAAATATAATTTCTTTATTAGTACAAAAAGGTAAAGAAGAGGGTAAACAAGGGAAATTGGAACAATTAAAATCAATGTAGAGCATAGACATAATACATATATTGGGTTGCTGGTAACCCACAAAGGAAAGAAAGGTGGGAAAGAACATATCTTTCCTTTGTGGGTTACCAGCAACCCAATATATGTATTATGTCTATGCTCTACATTGATTTTAATTGTTCCAATTTCCCTTGTTTACCCTCTTCTTTACCTTTTTGTACTAATAAAGAAATGATATTTCTACTCAACTTGCTATGAACCATTTGCTATTAGCACCGTTATGCCTCGTTTCCACTGAGCGGAACGGTTCGGGTCGGTACAGTTTGGAAGGGTTAGAATAGTCCGGCCTATTCAGGTGAGCGTTTCCACTGCAAGTCGGACCGCCAAGGGCCATACGGGGTTTAGAAAAAATGCCTTTTGACGTGAGCATTGACGTTTTTTCTGTCCGCCAATTGGTGGAATGTATTGTGTGATGCCAGTAGCTCCGCCCTAACAGTACCGTACCATTTTCTATGGCTCCACATCTGAAGCAGGACCAGGGGCATTGCTAGGTCTACAAAAGATCTGGGGCTAGAGCCCATAGCAGCGTAGTAAAGAACGTCATATGCTTGGGCGGGCATACACATGTATATACAGTAATATACGTGTGTGTTTATATATCCCCAGAGAGCCTCCCCCTTGCATCAGGGTCCCCAGAGAGCCTCCCACTTACATCAGGGTCCCCAGAGAGCCTCCCCCTTGCATCAGGGTCCCCAGAGAGCCTCCCACTTACATTAGGGTCCCCAGGGTTCCCAGAGAGCCTCTCTTACATCAGGGTCCCCAGAGAGCCTCCCCTCCCCTTGGGGACCCCTGCAGAGACTCTGGGCTATGGGCCCCAGATTCGGGGCTATAGCCCCAAAAGCCACCCCCTAGTGACGCCACTGAGCAGGACCATGAATGGTGCAGTATGGTTCGGTTGTATGGGCCGCTTTCATAATGGATACACTCAAAATAGCATACCGAACCAAACCAAACTGATCCGCTCAGTGGAAATGAGGCACTAAATAATCCCATTCCTCCACATTTATAATTTTACCAAGTGGGATGAGGTGCATGATACCATAGAGCCACTCAGATTATACTCTATGAGATACCTAACGTGTTTCACACCACCAGTGGGTGCTTAATCATAGCTAATGGGATCCAGGCTGACCATCCATATATATAGAAGTGAGCATCCAACCAGAAGGTTGTTGAAAAGGGCCACCTACCTACATGGTCAAAACTAATTCCCAAAACACATTGGAGACACCTGAGGAGATTCAGGTGTATAAAACATGAAATAGAATGGTTAGACCTGAACAGATTGTACATTCGATGACTTGGTGAATGTTGTTAGAACGTATTTCACAATTTTGTTTGCTTTTAATATTAGACTGTAGTACACAAGAAAAGCTCGTTCATTGTTAGAAATTTGTTCAGTCAAGAAAAACTTTCCTTCCTGCTCCTCTGAATTATCTCGTCACTGCAGCTGAAAACAAATGTTCATTTGACCCCACTAATAATTAGAAAATTGAATGAATGTTCTAAAAACAAGACATTTTTAATGAAATTTTACTGGTATATGGCCAACTTTAGTGAGATCCAATGGGCGTGGCCTCTGGTGTTTATTTGCATCCTGTGCCACAAGACCCATTTCTCTTGGCCGTGTAGGCACATTACAGCTCCATAGACTAGGACTCAAGACCAGGAGACAAAGGTAGACAACCCCGAAGACTTCTGTGGGGGTCTAATGCATCTGCTTAGCCAAGAGTGAGAGGATGGGATGTAAATAAAAAACGGAGCCCGCAGTAGTCGGATCTCTGTAAGTATACAATATGCCGGTTGCCCAGCTGGCACGTCCCTCCTTAGGGTTCAGTCATTTTTTTGAGTCTCTGACCTGGAATAATTAGGCAAATGAGGAGCTCAAAAAATGGAGACTGTTAAATAGAGATAGAGAGATTCTGAAGAAAAAAACCTTTTGCTGTTATTTCTGTTTGACAAACCTAGGAAGCTCAGTGAAACCAGTGTCATGGGTGTAATCCATTTGTGTAATATTAAAATTGAATACAAGAATTGAAACTAAAACAAATTATATATTGGGGGTTATTTACTAAAGGCAAATCCACTTTGCACAACAAGTGCAAGCTACAAGTGCAAAGTGCACTTGAAATTGCACTGAAAGAGCACTTGGAAGTGCAGTCGCTGTAGATCCGAGGGGGACATGCAAGGAAAATAAAAAACAGCATTTTAGCTTGCACATGATTGGATAATAAAATCAGCAGAGCTTCCCCTCATTTCAGCTCTGCCCCTCAGATTTACAGCAACTGCACTTCCAAGTGCATTTTCAGTGCAATTTCAAGTGCACTTTGCACTAGTATTTTGCACTTGTAGTGCAAATTGGATTTGCCTTTCTTCTGCCGCGTACACACGGTCGGAATTTCCGATGGAAACAGTCCGATGGGAGCTTTTCATCGGATTTTCCGACCGTGTGTATGCCCATCGGTCTTTTTCTGTCGGAATTTCCGACGGACTTTGGATTGAGAACCTGTTCTCAATTTTTCCGACAGAAAACCTTTCTATCGGATTTTCCGATCGTGTGTATGCAATTCCGACACGCAAAATCCTGACGCACGCTTGGAAACAATTCGACGCATACCCAGAAGCATTAAACTTCCCTTTTATAGTGCTGTCGAATGTGTTTTATGCTGCTGTGTTACAGACCGTTGGAATTTGGTGTGACCGTGTGTAGGCAAGACAGTTTGAGCGAAATTCCGTCGGAATTCCGACGGGAAAACCATCAGAGCTTTTTCCGACGAGAATTCCGACCGTGTTTACGCGGCATTAGATAACCCCCCATTGTCCTTTAAAATAGAAACTTGGGCTCTTTCTGATTAAACCGTTGTACAAAAACAACCTGCATAATTACACACAGAGCTTTTTCTTTAATTACACATTGTGATTTTATGTGCTTTTTAATTGGTTCCAGTTGCATAAAATGGTCATCAGATAAGAACAGGGTGTCCCACCTAAAATGAACGTTATCCTGTTATAGCAAAGTCCTCAGTATATTTTTGACCTTCTTTTGTGTTGTAAATTTTATGATGTCAGGCTGTCTAAGGTTAGCCAAGTGGGATTCAGCTTTTTCCACTGCGTGTAGGGAAATTTGGGAGGATTCCTAAGAAAGGAAATGTGGGAGAGATGTGTAGATACCCTTGCTGACCTCCCGTGCAAAATGCAGGGTGCCTGGCTGTTATGATGTTTCCATACTACTACACTTCCTTACTACACGGACCTTGCTCTAACAGTTACTGTTACCATGATGTTTCCATGGCTTAGTTTACTTTGTGAGTAAGGCTTGTTTCACATGGACTTCAGCTTGTATAAGAGCAGTGTGAACAGCAAGCTTCGAAAAAGGTATTTGCAGAGCTTTCAGCAAGCTTTGAAGCTTTTAAAAGGGGTTGTAAAGGTTCAAATTATTATTTTTTAAATAAAAATAATAAACATGTTATACTAACCTGCTCTGTGCAATCGTTTTAGGGGACCCTGCCGGCACTCCTGGCTCCTCCCCTTCATCGGGTGCCCCCCACGGAGAGCTGTTTTTCATGGAGGGCACCCGTGTGGGCGTGCTCCCGAGTAATGCTACTGCATCTATTGACACAGACAGCGGGACTCGGGCCCATGTTACTGGATTTGATTGACAGCAGCAGGAGCCCGCTGCTATCAATCTGTCAAGTGAGGAGTGAGACAGCAGCTGGAGCCGCTGGGCTCATGCTCATTGCTGGAAAAGATGGGCTCGGGTAAGAAAAATGGGGGGGGGGGGGGGCTCTTGGGACAGCTGTAGCAAAGAAGGTTTTCTACCCTAATGCAAAGAATGCATTAACCGCTTGCCGACCGCCACCTTTCGTGTGGAGTGTGCCCGCGGGTCCCGGGAACTCGATGTTCTCCGGCGGCCAGCGATTGCATTGTGGAGAAGTAGAACGGGGAGATGCCTATGTAAAAAAGGCATTTCCCCGTTCTGCCTTGTGTCATGACAGAGATCTACTGCTCCCTGTGATCGGGAGCAGTGATCGCTGTCATGTCCTAGGTAGCCCATCCCCCCCACAGTTAGAATCACTTCCTAGGACACACTTAACCCCTTGATCGCCCCCTAGTGGTTAAACCCCTTCCCTGCCAGTGTCATTTACACAGTAATCAGTGCATTTTTATATAAATGCCAATGGTCCCAAAATAGTGTCAAAAGCGTCCGACGTGTCCGCCATAATGTCATAGTCATGATAAAAATTGCAGATCGCCGTCATTACTAATAAAAAAAATAATTAATAATAAAAATGCGATAAATCTATCCCCGTTTTTGTAGAAGCTATAACTTTTGTGCAAACCAATAAATTTACGCTTATTGCGATTTCTTTTTACCAAAAATATGTAGAAGAATACATATCGGCCTAAACTGAGGAATTTTTATTTTTTTTATACATTTTTGGGGGATATTTATTATAGCAAAAAGTAAAAAATATTGCATTTTTTTCAAAATCGTCGCTCTGTTTTTGTTTATAGCGCAAACAATTAAAACCGCAGAGATGATCAGATACCACCAAAAGAAAGCTGTGGGAAAAAAAGGACATTCATTTTGTTTGGTAGCCACGTCACAAGACCGCACTATTGTCAGTAAAAGCGACGCAAAATCGCAAAAAGTGGTCTGGTCTTAAGCCAGCAAAATGGTCCGGTCTGAAAGTGGTTAGAATAAAGGTCACAATTCTCTCACGATTCTTGCGGCGTAACTCCATCTTTCACATTATACAAAAAAATTGGGATAACTTTACAGTGTATTTCTTTCCCAAAAAATTGCATTTGAAAGACTCTCTTGCTGCCTGTAAAAACAATCCAGCAGCTAGCTAGATGCTAGGATTGCTTTTACAAGAAAGCCGACCATCAACACTAAAAATGGTGCTGGGATGATGCCTGCTCATCCCGGTATAACCACTTGAAATCCAGCGATGTCTGAGTATGACGCTGGTTGGTAAGTGGTTACTTTGGCAATCAGCACTCCTATTAGGATCTGTGTTCAATATTTACAAAAAGAAGCTGAATGGTACTAGTTTACACTTGTTTCAAAACATGGTTCCGGACACGCTTTGTTAAGGCTCTCTGAACGCCGGTCAAAGCTCATGTCACTAAATAAAATGGTTAGCCAGCTTACAGTCCTGTTTACACCTTACTTTTGCTTGGTGCTTTGGTGAGGCTTCGATGAGCCTTTGGTGGAGCTTCAATGGGGCTTCAATGAGCCTTTGGTGGGGCTTCTGTGAGGCTTCGGTGGAGCTTCAATGGGGCTTCAATGAGCCTTTGGTGGGGCTTTGATGAGTCTTTGGTGGAGCTTCAATGCTTCAATGGGGCCTTAATGAGCCTTTGGTGGTGCTTCTGTGAGGCTTCGGTGGAGCTTCAATGGGGCTTCAATGAGCCTTTGGTGGGGCTTCGGTGAGGCTTTGTGGGGCTTCGAAGAGGCCTCAGTGGGGCTTCAGTGGGGTTTCAAGGGTGCTTTGCCATAGCCTTCTATGGAGGCTTTGAAGATGCTTTGAAGCACCACTAAAGCTACATAAGGTATAATTTTTGAAGCGAAGCCGAAGCAAAGCAAAAGCAAGGTGTAAACAGGACTGTAACCTAACTATTTTATTTAGTGACAGGGGCTTTGACTAGAGTTCAGAGAGCTTTAACAAAGCCTGTCCAAAGCCTTGTTTTGAAGGCCGTTAATGTGTGTTGAACCCGAAGCACAGTGTAAATGAGCCCTAAAAGCTTCAACAAAGCTTGCTGAAAGCTCTGCATATTATTTGTCAAAATAATGCAGGTCAGGAGTTCTGACTTCCCTGGCTGCATGATTGTTCCAGGGCTTGGACTCAGAAAGTTATTGATGCTGAGCTCCAAGTAAAGGTCTACTTGCATCATACCTCTCCTTTAGCTTTAGTACCATATTTTATAGTATAATAATCTATTGTATATCCGTAGAGTAGTCTTGCCTAAATTTGTATTGCATGTGACTGTCCCAGCGTTTGTCATCAGCTGATATGCCTGCGTCCTTGTCCATAACCTTTCCCTTGTCTCCTCTGCCCGGTCTCACTATAACACGGCTCAATGTTCCATCTTGTCCCCCCCCCCCCCCACCTTCCTTTTCCGCCACACTCCTAAGAACAAATGTGTCTGATCCCAAGGATGTTCTTAAAAGAGAAATTCGCAGAATTAGGCAGTTAAACATTACGGCACAACAGGGGATGCAGCTAAGCCACGTTATTTACACCATCTTTCAGCAAATCTTACAAGCTGACATTTTGCGATGGTCCGCAGGGTTCTGTGTGTAAATAATGCAGTCCTCCCCCGCTGCCCCGCCGTATTACAATATGGTTATAAAAGACGCGTGGCTGTCTTCCAACTTGCCGTTGGTGGGAATGGTGACCAGGGGCTCGGTGCACTTCCTCAAGCGGTAGATCAGCTGGATGGTGAATTGCTGTTGTTTAATATTGCATTAGAAAAGTATTGTCAGTGCTACCTAATGACACTTGCTTCTTCCTTCTGCCCTTCAGAAGCTGTCATGCAGCGTGCAGGCGAGTGTGCATAGCCATCCACCCCGGAGGTGGCTGCATGTATGTTATCCCGCTTCTTTATCTTTGCTTTGTCTTATTTGCTGATGATTGCATATTTCATGTGGACCTGTCACTTACAAAAATTCTGCAGAAGAAGAGGAGCAAGAAAAGGCAAAGTCTGCATACCCAATGAAGTCATCTGTAATTCAGTTCACATTTTCATCAGTTGAAAGCAACATTTTCAAATCTCAATTTGACCCGTTAAAGCTAAACTCCAGGCAGATATAAAGTTCCGTATTTATTAATACGTCATTTAATATGTTTTTTTATTAAATGCAGGCAGTCTAAATACCTGAATCTGCCGTCCCCTATACTGCAGAGTTCAGACTAGGAAAGGAAAGCTCAGACTACGAAAGGGGAAAGAGCAACCAATCAGTTGTGGTTAAAGTGGTTGTAAACCCTTTACAACCACTTTTTGCTACAGGTAAGTCTATAATTAGGCTTACCTGTAACTACACTGGATATCTCCTAAACCTGCACGGTTTAGGAGATATCCCTGTATTTGCACGTGCCGACGTCATCAGCACATGCGCACTGATGCAAAGTAAAGCAACAGCACGTACGTGCCGTTGCTTCAGTTATGCCGCATACACAAGGTCGGAATTCTCGTCGGAAAAAGCTCTGTCGGAATTCCGACTGAATTTTGCTCAAACTGTCTTGCCTACACACGGTCACACCAAATTCCGACGGTCAATAACACAGCAGCATAAAACACGTTCGACAGCACTATAAAAGGGAAGTTTAATGCTTCCGAGCATGCGTCTAATTGTTTCCGAGCATGCGTCGGAATTTTGCATGTCGGAATTGCATACACACGATCGGAAAATCCGATAGAAAGGTTTTCCGTCGGAAAAATTGAGAACAGGTTCTCAATCCAAAGTCCGTCGGAAATTCCGACAGAAAAAGACCGTTGGGCATACACACGGTCGGAAAATCCGCTGAAAAGCTCCCATCGCGGCTCCAGACAATTACAGCGCCAGAGCCCGCGATACCCGAAAGTAATGCCGCGTATACACGGTCGGACTTTCCGCCAGAAAAAGTCAGACGGTATCTTTTCATTGGATATTCCGATCGTGTGTGTGCCCCATCGGACTTTTTTTTTTAAACTTTTGATGGACCTAGAAATGTTTTAAATATTTCCGATGGAATCAATTCCTAGCTGGAAAACCTCTCGTCTGTATGCTGTTCCGACGGACCAAAAACGACGCATGCTCTGAAGCAAGTCGAGACGGTAGCTTTTCATCGGATATTCCATCAGACTTTTTTTTTTAAACTTTTGATGGACCTAGAAATGTTTTGAATATTTCCGACGGAATCAATTCGTGTGTAGGCAAGACAATTTTAACAGAACTCCGTCGGAACTCTGTCGGAAAAACCGTCATGGTTTATTCCGACGGAAATAACGGTCATGTGTACGCGGCATTACTCCGGGAGCGATCTCAGGTAAATAATTCATAATGAGCTAGTATGCTATGCATACTAGCTCATTATGCCTTTGTCTTGCAAGTTTTTTTTTTTTAGGGTTTACAACCACTTTGGAATTTCAACTTAAAGTAATCTCTCTTCTACCACTTGTACCTAAAAGCAAGCCTATAGTAAGGTTTACCTGTAGGTACTGGGAATATCTCCTAAACTTGCACAGTTTAGGACAGGAGTAGGCAACCTTGGCCCTCCCTACAAATCCCATCATGCCTCTGCCTCTATGAGTCATGCCTGTGATTGTCAGGGTCTTGCAATGTCTCATGGGACTTGTAGTTTCAAAACAGCTGGAGGGACGAGGTTCATAGAAAGTACAGGCCGGCAACTCGACAGCTTCTCCATAGAAAATATTTTATTTAAGCATTACAGCAATAACATCATCCAAAAACCGACACGTTTCGGCCTTAGGCCTTTATCAAAGGGCTGAGGTTGCCTACCCCTGGTTTGGGAGATAGTCAGAGTGCATGCAGCTGGTGACGTTACCCACACATGCGCTCTGAAGGCCTGGCATACAGTGCAGGACCTTCAGAGCCCATGACGTAAATGGTGGCTCCCGTGCGTGTGCGTGGGAGTGGCAATATCGCGCCCCCGGCCATTCATGTAGCCGGACGCAAACCCATAAGAAAGACCTGGTGAAGATGGAAGCCCTCTGAGCGGTGACAGTGCGGCGCTGGAGGTCTTCGTTCTAAGGTAAGTCTCTCATAATGTGCTAGTATGCGATGCATACTAGCACATTATGACATTGCCTTGCAGGGGATTTTTTTTTCCATCCAATGCGGTTTACCACCACTTTAAGGGTTCTTTTACATGGGTGGACTCCGTCAGTGGATCCGCCTGCTGATCCGCTGCTGAGCATGAGGATGACAGGTCCATGTCCACCCTGCTCAGCCTGCTTTCCTCTATGGGGGTTTGGATGTAAGACCGCTTGTCTGTTTATATCCCAACTGTCATCTGACCTGCCAGATGGATGGGGAACGGATTCCTCATCTGTAAGTTTTTAGCGGACAGGATCGGATGTCGGTGGGTGTAAATGGACATGGACATGGTCCATTTACATCCACTGTTCCATAGAGGGCAATGGATGGCTTGATTGGGTCCGCTTGTCAAACTGACAGGCGGACTCGATTTGTCCGCCCATGTGAAAGGAGCCTAACCCTGGCTACTCTTAAAACTGTCCCCTCGCTCCTCCTAACACTTATGCTGACTAACTTGTGTAAGAAAGATGTATATACAGTGCCTCTAAAAAGTATTCATACCCCTTGAAATTTTCCACATTTTGTCATGTTACAACCAAAAACGTAAATGTATTTTATTGGGATTTTCTGTGATAGACCAACACAAAGTGGCACACAGTTGTGAAGTGGAAGGAAAATGACAAATTTTTTACAAATAAATTTGTGAAAAGCATGGCGTCCATTTGTATTCAGCCCCTTTACTCTGATACCCCTAACGATAATTTAGTGGAACCAATTGCCTTCAGAAGTCACCTAATTAGTAAATAGAGTCCACCTGTTTGTAATTTATTTTAGTATAAATACAGCTGTTCTGTGAAGCCCTCAGAGGTTTGTTAGAGAGCCTTAGTGAACAAACAGCATCATGAAGGCCAAGGAACACACCAGACAGGTCAGGGATACAGTTGTGGAGAAGTTTTAAGCAGGGTTAGGTTATATAAAAAATACCCCAAGCTTTGAATATCTCACAGAACACTGTTCAATCCATCATCTGAAAATGGAAGGAGTATGTGACAACTGCAAACCTACCAAGACATGGCCGTCCACCTAAACTGACAGGCCCGGCAAGGAGAGCATTAATCAGAGAAGCAGACAAGAGGCCCATGGTAACTCTGGAGGAGCTGCAGAGATCCACATCTCAGGTGGGAGAATCTGTCCACAGGACAACTATTAGTCGTGCTCTCCACAAATATGGCCTTTATAGAAGAGTGGCAAGAAGAAAGACATTGTTGAAAGAAATCCATAAGAAGTCCAGTTTTGCAGTTTGTGAGAAGCCATGTGAGGGACACAGCAAACATGTGGAAGAAGGTGCTCTGGTCAGATGAGGCTACAATTCTACTTTTTGGCCTAAAAGCAAAACGCTACGTGTGGCAGAAAACTAACAAAGCACATCACCGTAAAAACACCATCCCCACTGTAAAACATGGTGGTGGCAGCATCATGTTATTGGGATGCTTTTCTTCAGCATGGACAGGGAAGCTGGACAGAGTTGATGGGAAGATGGATGGAGCCAAATACAGGGCAATCTTAGAAGAAAACCTGTTATGCTGTGTACACACAATCGGAATTTCCATCTGAAAATGTTCGATGTGAGCTTGTTGTCGGAAAGTCTGACCCTGTATGCTCCATCGAACATTTGCAGTCGGAATTTCCACACACAGATATTTGAGAGTAGGTTCTCAAATTTTCCGACAACAAAACTTGTCGGAAAGTCCGATCGTGTGTACACAAGTCTGTCGCACAAAAGTTCACGCTTGCTCGGAATCAAGCAGAAGGCTATTGAACTGGCTATTGAACTTCCTTTTTCTCGGCTTGTTGTACGTCTTGTACGTCACCGCGTTCCCACGTTCGGAATTTTGGGCCAACATTTGTGTGACCGTGTGTATGCAAGACAAGTTAGAGCCAACATCCTTTGGAAAAAAATCCACGGTTTTGTTGTCGGAAAATCCTATCGTGTGTATGGGGCATAAGGGTCTGCAAAAGACTTGAGACTGGGGCGGAGGTTCACCTTCCAGCAGGACAACGACCCTAAACATACAGCCAGAGCTACAATGGAATGGTTTAGATCAGGGATCCTCAAACTACGGCCTCCAGCTGTTGCAGAACTACACATGCCATGAGGCATTGTAAAACTCTGACATTCACAGACATGACTAGGCATGATGGGAATTGTAGTTCCTGAACAACTGGAGGGCCATAGTTTGAAGACCCCTGGTTTAGATCAAAGCATATTCATGTGTTAGAATGGCCCAGTCAAAGTCCAGACCTAAATCCAATTGAGAATCTGAGACTTGAAAATTGCTATTCACAGACATTCTCCATCCAATCTGACAGAGCTTGAGCTATTTTGCAAAGAAGAATAAGCAAAAATGTCACTCTAGATGTGCAAAGCTGGTAGAGACATCCCCAAAAAGACTTGCGGCTGTGATTGCAGCAAAAGGTGGTTCTACAAAGTATTGACTCAGGGGGGCGCCATACAAATGCCCCCCACACTTTTCACATATTTATTTGTAAAACATTTTGAAAACCATTACAATTATGTGCCACTTTGTGTTGGTCTCTCACATGAAATCCCAATAAAATACATTTACGTTTTATGGTTGTAACGTGACAAAATGCAGTGGAGAGGAGGGAGCGCTGATACAGGATGGGCCCTTGAAGCCTATAGGTGAAGTCACCACTCCAGACTTTACCAGCTGTTATTGGAGCGCTCTCTACCCTTCCCTGTAGCTGCCACTGGTTGACAAGGGGGAGATCTCATGACTGGACCGGAACAGCCTGAAAATAGGTACGTTTACAGATCTTTCTTACACAGGTTAGTAAGCATAGAGATTAGGAGGGAGGAGGGGGCAATTTTAAGAGTAGTTAGGGTTATCTCAGAATTCCACTTTAATATTCAGATGGATTTCTAACTTTGTTGAGCCAGTCTTTTAATTCACACACTGCATAGCCAGACGTGACACCACAAATTTTCTATTTCAGCTCTACAATTACCTGATTGGTTTCTGTGCAGAGCTGCTCCAGATTTTTGCACTCTCCAGTTTTACTAAATCAACCCCATAGTATGTCTCTTCTGCATTAAAAGTCCTTACGCTCCTGTTTGCCATTTTCTTTTTTGTTAAAGATCCACTTGATCACCTAAGCTTTAGCCTTCCATATCGATGCCCACCATGGTTTGGAGTTGTCCAACAAGCTCGTATAAGTTTGATGGTTAGTTGTCCACCAAACTTTTGGCCATATAGTGAAGATCAGGAACAATTCTTACTTGCTTTGGGTCATGGACTCAAATTTTTAACGCAAGAAGATGAGGAGGATAAGCTTTTCTGGACACTTGGGACCTAGCCAGTTGTAGTCATCTGCAATTGAGTGCTTTGTTACCCTGTTTCCCCGAAAATAAGACCTAGCGTGATTGTGGGTGATGGCTGCCATATAAGCCTACCCCCCCAAATAATCCCTACCCTGTTTCCCCAAAAATAAGACCTAGCGTGATTGTCGGTGATGGCTGCAATATAAGCCCTACCCCCTTAATAAGCCCTACCCTGTTTCTCCGAAAATAAGACCTAGCGTGATTGTGGGTGATGGCTGCAATATAAGCCCTACCCCCCCCCCCCCAAATAAGCCCTACCCTGTTTCCCCCGAAAATAAGACCTAGCGTGATTGTGGGTGATGGCTGCCATATAAGCCTACCCCCCCCAAATAAGCCCTACCCTGTTTCCCCAAAAATAAGACCTAGCGTGATTGTCGGTGATGGCTGCAATATAAGCCCTACCCCCTTAATAAGCCCTACCCTGTTTCTCCGAAAATAAGACCTAGCGTGATTGTGGGTGATGGCTGCAATATAAGCCCTACCCCCCCCCCCAAATAAGCCCTACCCTGTTTCCCCGAAAATAAGACCTAGCGTGATTGTCGGTGATGGCTGCAATATAAGCCCTACCCCCTTAATAAGCCCTACCCTGTTTCCCCAAAAATAAGACCTAGCGTGATTGTGGGTGATGGCTGCAATATAAGCCCTACCCCCCCAAATAAGCCCTACCCTGTTTCCCCCCCGAAAATAAGACCTAGCGTGATTGTCGGTGATGGCTGCAATATAAGCCCTACCCCCTTAATAAGCCCTACCATGTTTCCCCCAAAATAAGCCCTACCCTGAAAATAAGACCTAGAAGGACTTTAACTAGGGCTTATTTGGGGGGTAGGGCTTATATTGCAGCCATCACCGACAATCACGCTAGGTCTTATTTTGGGGAAACAGGGTAGGCCTTGAGACAAGGAGCACTGAACCTGCATTGGTATCGTGGACAACATTTCTATCTATTTTCATCTAAAAGTAGCCTGGATTGTAACACTTCCACTTTCATCTATATATGAACCTTTACGCCTGATAAAAAAAAAAAAAAACAGACTTCCATTACCTGCCTTATCTGCAGCAAGTGACAGCTCCACATTGATCTACTAAATCTCCATGTTTAAATGTTTCTGTGCATGCTTTTGTATACATGTTTTGTTTTATTTTAGAATGCAAATACTAATAATAGAGATAAATTATTATTTTTTTCCAATAATGAAACATTGTCATTCTGTCATTTTTGTCTATGAGGAACTGAAAGTTTGTCTGTTATACTTTGCTGTTTGCTATAAGTACCCAGGGGACTGGGAAAATTCTCCCGCAATGTTTCTGTCATATCAGTCTTTTTTTTTTTTTACGTAGCACATGGCATGTAGTGAACACTAAGAAAATTCATTACCAAGTTCTTAGATTTCCTTTGGATGAAACTTTGAGTTGCATTCTGAAGCAAGTTGTACTGAGTCCTTTTTTTAACCACTTCAGCACCGGGCCATTTTACACCCTTCCTTACCAGAGCACTTTTTGCGATTCGGCACTGCGTCGCTTTAACTAACAATTGCGCGGTCGTGCTATTTGCACCCAAACAAAATTGACGTCCTTTTTTTCCCTACAAATAGAGCTTTCTTTTGGTGGTATTTGATCACCTCTGCGGTTTTTATTTTTTGCGCTATAAACAAAAGAAGAGCGACAATTTTGAAAAAAACACTATATTTTTTACTTTTTGCTATAATAAATATCCAATTTTAAAAAAAAAAACATTTTTTTTTTCCTCAGTTTAGGCCAATACGTATTCTTCTACATATTTTTGGTAAAAAAAATCGCAATAAGCGTATATAGATCGGTTTGCGCAAAAGTTATAGCGTCTACAAAATAGGGGATAGATTTATTGCATTTTTTTTTTTTTTTTTACGAGTAATGGCGGCGATCTGCGATTTTTTTTTTCGTGACTGCGACATTGCGGCGGACACTTCGGACACTTTTGACACATTTTTTGGGACCATTCACATTTACACAGCGATCGTTGCTATAAAATTGCAGTGCTTACTGTGTAAATGTGACTGGCAGAGAAGGGGTTAACACTAGGGGGCGCTGCAGGGGTTAATGTAATCCCTAAGGTAGTGATTCTAACTGTGGGGGGAGGGGACTCACAAGGGGAGGAGACCGATCGGTGTTCCTCCGTACTGGGATCCCATGATCGGCATCCTCTCCGCTGACAGGACATGGAGCTGTGTGTTTACACACACAGCTCCACGGTCCCGCACGGTCCCGCTGTTTTCATGGGCAATCGCGGGTGCCCGGGTCCTCCCATTCCCGGCCGCGCGCGCCCCCTAGGTGGCCGGGAATGGGAGGACGTCATATGACGCCCACCCAGGATGGGAGATCCACCTTGTGGGTGTCGTATGACTATGGACGGGATTGGAAGTGGTTAAAACAGCCTTTCTCAACCTTTTCACTCCAAAGAAACCCTTAAAATTATTTTCAGGTCTTAAGAATCCCTGCTAAAAATTCCTAATAATATATCTGTTAAAAAATGAATAAAAATACATTGATAAATATATCAAAAGAATTAATAATGTGAAATAGCTAGAGTATTTAATGCCCAAGGTGAATCATTTGTAACCCCCCCCCCCCCCCCCCCCCCGGCCTATATGATAAGATGATCTGCAGTGAAATTTTCTAAATAAAAACGTTGGTGGTCAGTGGAGAAAAGCCTCCTTTCAACTGGTGGTCAGTGAAGGGGCCCTTGACATTGTGGTCAGCAGGAGAGGCGTTCCCTTACATGGGTGGTCATTAAAAATAAATTTTTACAATTACATTGTACTGCCTTACAATTAACCACTTTCAGACCGGACCAATTTGCAGCCAAAGGACCAGGCCCCTTTTTGCGATTCGGCACTGCGTCGCTTTAACTGACAATTGCGCGGTCGTGTGACGTGGCTCCCAAACAAAATTGACATCCTTTTTTTTTTCCCCACAAATAGAGCTTTCTTTTGGTGGTATTTGATCGCCCCTGCGGTTTTTATTTTTTGCGCTATAAACAAAAAAGAGCAACAATTTTGAAAAAAAACACATTATTTTTTATTTTTTGCTATAATAAATATCCCCCAAAAATATATAAAAAAAAATTTTTCCCCTCAGTTTAGGCCGATACGTACTACTCTACATATTTTTGGTAAAAAAAATCGCAATAAGCGATTATTGATTGGTTTGCGCAGAAGTTATAGCGTTTACAAGATAGGGGATAGTTTTTATAGCATTTTTATTAATAATTTTTTTTTTTATTAGTAATGGCGGCGATCAGCGATTTTTATTGTGACTGCGACATTATGGCGGACACATCGGACATTTTTGACACATTTTTGGGACCATTGTCATTTATACAGCAATCAATGCTATTTAAATGCATTGATTCCTGTATAAATGACACTGGCAGTGAAGGGGTTAACCACAAGGGGGCAGTGTAGGGGTTAAGTATGCCTAGGGGTGTGTTTCTTACTGTGGGGGGGCGTGGCTGTCAGCTAGTGAATGCTGATCTCTGCTCCAATCACAGGGAGCAGAAATCGGCGTCACTAGTTGCTAGGCAGAGCGGGGAGATGCTGTCTATTTCCACATCTCCCCGTTCTGCCTTCCCGTGAGACGATCGCGGGTGTCCCGACTGGCGCGGGAGCGCGCCGCTCCCGGCGCACTCCGGATGGCATGGGCGGCATTAAGGAGGGACTTATATATACGCCCTCCTGCCTGTCCGTGCCATTCTGCCGACGTATATCGTCGTGCGCCGGTCAAAGTCGATGAGAGAGGTGCCCCCTTACATCTACTGTCAGTGAGAGTTATGCCCCGTACACACGATCAGATTTTCCGACAACAAATGTTGGATGTGAGCTTGTTTTGGCGGGAAGTCCAACTGTGTGTATGCTCCATGGAACATTTGTTGTCTGACTTTCCGCCAATAAATGTGGGCTAGCAGGTTTTCAAATTTTCCGCCAACAAATTTTTGTTGTCAGACTTACCAATCGTGTGTACACAAGTCCGTCGGACAAAAGTCCAAAGTACAAACACGCATGTTCAGAATCAAGTACAAGCCAGAAGCGCTTGGTCTTGTAAAACTAGCGTTCGTAATGGAGATATCACATACGTCTTGTACGTCACTACTTTCATAATTGTTGGCCAACATTTGTGTGACCGTGTTTATGCAAGACAAGTTAGAGCCAACAACCTTTGAACAAAAATCCACGGTTTTGTTGTTGGAAAGTCCGATCGTGTGTACGGGGCAGAAGACTGTTCCTTAAACTGGAGGTCAATTGAAATAATGGACCATTTCATCGGTGATCACTGGGAATATTGCCACCTAGCTAAAAAGAAATCTCTGGTGCCAGGCTATTGGCACTTCAAGTTACGTTGGCCTGTTCAGATGGTAGGTCATTCAGCAGCTTCTTATGGAACCCCTACCTGAAGGAGCGCTGGGATTCTATGGAACCCTGGTTGAGAATGGCTGTTTTAAAGGATCACTACATGCAAGGTGTGCTTAATATATAGCCCATGCCTCTAGATTAACAAATACTAGGTTAAAAAGCAAATGAAAAAAAAAAAATGTAAAAATTGATTGATTGAAATGGGTCAATCCTATTAACAACACTTCAGTCCACAAAATGGAAGCTTCTGCTGTATAGAACTTGTGACACACTTTAAAAAAAACTTGCCATGAGACAAATCCATAGGCAGTTATTAATGAGAGGGAGGAACACTGGCAAGGACTAGGAGTTCCGAGAGCGGTGACATCAATCATAGGCTCCCATGTCCTAGCTGTTGATGGTGCTCCCTCTTCTCCCCTGCAGTCTTCGCTCACTAAGGGATGGTTCACACCAGAATGCGGTGTGGGAAACCCACGTTCCATGCACGTTTCGCACACCGCATTCAAAGCGCACTGCAGTCTGCAGTGGGTGTCAGTGTTAAGGTAACGACACCCCAAATGCAGGTCGCAAACACGGTGCATTTGCCTGCAACTGGATTGCATGGTACAGAAGTACCATGCGGTCCGTTGCAGAGAGTTTCCAAAAGTAGTACATGCACTACTTTTGGTGCAGGGTAGTGTGATTTGAGCCAATTCAAAATGAATGGACTCAAATCACACTGAACAGCACCAGGACTCTAATGCCTTGTACACACGGTCGAATATTCCGACCACAAAATCCGTTGGGTTTTTTCAGACGGATTTTGTCCGAAACTTGTGTTGCACACACACGGTCGGACAAAGTTGTTGGAAAATCCGATCGTTCCGAACGAGGTGACGTATAAAACGTACGACGGGACTACGTAGAGGCCAGTAGCCAATAGCTTTCGTCTCCAAATTTATTCTGAGCATGCGTGGCACTTTGTGCGTCGGAATTCCCTACACGCGATCGGAAAAAGTCAGATTGGATTTTGTTGTCGGAAAATTTTAGATCCTGCTCTCAAATTTTCCGACAGAAAAAGCCCGCTAGAGCCCACACACGATCGGATTTTCCGACAACATAATCCGATCAAACTTTCTCCAACGGAATGTCTGACCGTGTGTACGGGGGCTTAGTGTGTTGCTGTGCAATTCCTAGTGTGAACCGGCCCTGACACAGGGAAGTTGGAGCTGTGGTGCCAAGACTTGAGTAGACTTAAACTAGGTAAGTATATCTTTTCTGCACAGGTTAGGCAGGATAGGTAGTAGGAGTGGGGAGGGAACATTTCTAAGCATTGTTAGTGTTAGCCTGGAATTTCACTCAAGGCACAAAAAAATTATTGGTTAACCTCTTCCCACTGGCCACACGCATATATGCTTTAACACTGAGAGGTCGGATATATGTGGTCCTATGTAAACACAAAACTGTACTGAGAGCATACACCCTTCGCTCTCCTAGCACAGTTACTGGCGGAGACCAGAAAGCTCCCAATTCATTCTTGTGTTTAGGAGCTTTCCAATCATGTGACCGTTGTGAGAGCCAATCACAGTGGTCACATGACCCGAATGCCTGCCTCCGCCTCCCGGCATCTAGAAGGGCCGGGAGGCGGCTGCAGGAAGGGATCATTCCACAAATACCAAATGCAATAATTTAGAGGTAGGATGAAAAGTTTAGTGTAACTTAACATTTTTGCTGCTTAACTAGTTACGGACTTTACTATACTGTGCCAAGTTGACTCTCCTGTGCGAATCGGCATCAAGCCAATTTGTGGGCTCGCGCGCACCGCCGGCCACCTGCAATCGCTCCAGAGACAGGCAGAACAGGGATCTGTCAGTGTAAACAAACAGATTCCCATTCTGTCAGGGGAGGAGAGAGAGATTGTCTGTTCCTAGTGATTAGGAACAGCGATCTGTCTCCTCCTCCAGTCAGCCCAGCCCCCATACAGTTAGCAACACCTTCCAGGGAACACACTTAACCCCTTGATCGCCCCCTAGTGTTAACCCCTTCCCTGTCAGTGACATTTATACAGTAATCAGTGGCTATTTTTAGCTCTGATCGCTGTATAAATATCAATGGTCTCAAAATAGTGTCAAAAGAGTCCGATCTGTCCTCTGCAATGTCGCAGTCCCGCTAAAAATCGCAGAGCACCACTTTCACTAGTAAAAAAAATAATAATAAAAAATGCCATAAATATATCCCCTATTTTGTAGCCGCTATAACTTTTGCGCAAACCAATATATATACCTTTATATTGGCCTAAACTGATGAAGAAATTTGTTTTTTAAAAATGTATCTTTGGATATTTATTATAGCAAAAAGTAAAAAATATAGTTTTTTTTTTCCAAAATTGTCGCTATTTTTTTATTTATAGCGCAAAAAAATAAAAACCGCAGAGGTGATCAAATACCACCAAAAGAAAGCTCTATTTATGGGGAAAAAAAGGACATAAATTGTGTTTGGGTACAAGGTTGCACGACCGCACAATTGTCAGTTAAAGCGAATGTGCCGTATCGTAAAAAATGGCCTGGTTATGAAGGGGGCAAACCTTTCCGAAGTGGTAAATAGTACATTTTAGAGGTCTATATATCAGATCAAAAAGTGAGATAATTGAGGAGGAAAGAGGGACAAGAGTTATTTTGGTTTTGATCCAGGGATCATTCTTCCTTATGAGGGAAACTTGGGAGCTAGGCAACCAGGAGGCTGGCTGGTACTTTTATTAAACTTTTATTCAATTTACAGTATGGGGTTGGGTTGCAGGTTTCTGGCTGCTTGAAGTGCAAGCTATTCATAGTAATTTAGCTGTGCTTTGATATGAACCTGTGCTTTGGCAATGCAAGGCAAAGCAACAGGTTCAGTTTAATTCCAGTGAAAGGATATCCCTGTCAGGGAGGGTAGGGTCCCTTCTAGACTAAGCTCCAACTTGGAGGTAAACAAATTGGCAGAGAGCAAAGGGAAGGCATGTAAAATCAGTTTCAGGGGACAACATTAACGTAAAACATTTCCTTTGCCTGCATGAGTTTATTTTAAGGGTTTTATTAATGGTTGAGCACACTGCTTACTAGTGTTCATCAAGGGAAAAAATGTTTATATTAATTGATCCTTACCCTATGTGTGCAACAAGTCTGGGGAGTTCAATGTTGATGGCCTCAGGTGCAGAGTGTTGGACCATATCATCCATCAACAAAAGTAAAAGTTTGGATTTGGGGTGATACAGTTTCTTGGCTAACTATAAGGATGGTTGTGCAAGCTTTCAAAGCATTCTGCCCTCTTCTTCAAGCAATAAGCAAGATATCATTGTGCTTTCAAACCTTGCACTACAATCTTTTTTGTTAGCCAATAAATAGGATCACCCTAAGGCCCCTTTCACACTGGGGCGTTTTTCATGCGGTACAGCGCTAAAAATAGCACCTGTTCACCGCCTGAAAAAATCCGGCCCCTTTAACTCCAGTGTGAAAGCCGGCGGGCTTTCACACTGGAGCGGTGCGCTAGCAGGACGGCAAAAAAAGCATCTTTGGAGCGGTATAGGAGCGGTGTGTTCACCGCTCCTATACCGCTCCTTCCCATTGATTTGAATGGGAAACCGCGGTAAAACCGGGCAATACCGCCGCAAAGCGCCACTACGGCGGCGCTCTGCGGGGGTGTTTAACCCTTTTTCGGCCGCTCGCGGGGGGTAAAACCGCACCGCGAGTGGCCGAATACCGCGGTTAAAACGACGGTAAAGCAGCGCTAAATATAGCGCTGCTTTACAGTCACCGCGGCTCCCCGCCCCAGTGTGAAAGGGGCCTAAAGGCCCGCACACACGATAAGAAAGTAGTCAGAAAATTCCTGTATGTGGCACAATCGGTCGATTTTCTGATCAGTAGTTTGGTGCTTTTGACAGTCCATTCCGACTGTTCGGACAACAAAAACCGTAGGTGCAAGCTAGAATTTTTTTCATTGTACGTGAGCACAAAGTCCGATTTTCATTTAACAAGTACAGTTTTCATCCGAAAAAAAATCAGAAGAGCAAGACTATGCATGCTCGGAAACGATAGAATACATTACAATACAATTCAAAACATTACATCACTTGCAAAGTTGTATTCTATTGTATGAGAATTTTTGTGTCGAGTAACCTTTTTATTTTGCAATATAAGACTAGCATACAAAAAAAAAAAAAAAAACAGGCGATCATTTATCCGATATTCTCATCGTGTGTACGAGGTCAAAACATTTTACTTGAATTAATGGTTTGCAATCTGGTGGCATATATATACTCCCTCGTTACCTGCCATAACTGTCTACTAGTTCTACAAGTGTAGAGGTAAATTGCAGCACAGAAAACAAAATTAATATACTGTATATGTGTATATATATATATATATATATATATATATATATATATATATAGATAGATAGATAGATAGATAGATAGATAGATAGATATATATATATATATATATATATATCTATATATCTATATCTATATATATATATATATATCAATTTTGTTTTTGGTGCTGCAATTTACCTCTACACTTGTAGAACTAGTAGACAGTTATGGCAGGTAACGAGGGAGTTGTTTTCTCTATAGTTTGTTGGCAATTGTTTTATCACTGAACTGATATTGTTGTGGTGGTTTGTGCCATCTATTTAGTCTCATGCTTTGCTATACCAGAGCTCTGCATTTCCACTGGGCCATGTTTTGGGTGTTCTGTATAATGGACAGAATGGCTCCATGACACCTTGTTTACTCCAAGGCCTGATTCTCTGATATTTTTTTTACCTCATTTGACCATTTTTATAGTCAGTATCTGTTTCCATCATTCCCATGATATTTTCTTGATATTATATTTATCAATATAGATCTGGAATTTCAGTTATGCCCCATACACACGGTCGGAAATTCCGACCACAAAATCCGTCGGATTTGTCCGACACTGGTGTTGCATACACACAGTCGGACAAAGTTGTCGGAAAATCCGATCATTCTGAACGTGGTGACGTTTGTTGCCTACGACGGAACTACGTAGAGGCTAGTAGCCAATAGCTTTGGTCTTGTAATTTGATCTGAGCATGCGTGGCACTTTGTCCGTCGGAATTCACTACACACGATCGGAAAAAGTCAGATCGGACTTTGTTGTCGGAAAATTTGAGTGCAGGATCTCAAATTTTTTCCGACGAAAAAAGTACGATGGCGCCCACACACGGTCGGATTTTCCGACAACATGGTCCGATAGGACATTTTCCGTACGGGGCATAAGAATGTGCAGCTAGAGATTGCTGATATTGTGGAATGTCCTTTGAACTTGTAGTTGGGTTTGTTCAAATTGTAGTTGTCCATTCAATTGGTGTTGCCTAAATATTGGTCGGGTTCCCTAAAGTGTCTGTAAAGTCGAAACTTTTATCTTTACTTTTGGATCGGGTATGTAAGGGCCTAATCCATGTCTGTTTTTTAATGCTGTCAGTGTCTCTGATGGGAGGTTAACTCTCTCTGTTGGTCTTGTTGACAATTGTCTTTGTTAGGGTAAGTGGCGGGAAGCCCAATATTTTCTTAGTTGTCACCGGAACAAAAGTTGATGAGAAATTTTACAATGTGTAAGCTGATTCTGGGGACAATCATCTAAAGCTGGCCATACATGGATTCAGTTGGGGCCGGCCGAATTTCGACTCATGTGTGGCCACTGTGGTTAAACAAAGTTGACCTACCAATCGACTTCTGTTCAACTGCCCTGTCAGATAAACGCCACTCAGTCAACGCCGCAGGCAAAAGTCTGCAGTGTTGATCTGTGTAATCTGACAGCAAGGAAGACTTCCTGTTGTCAGACTGCAATAGCATGGTGGGGAGGTTTCTCCAATCTACCTTAAATGTGTGAATGGGGGAATTGGGTCAGTTTTTTTGATCCAAGTCGCTGACTGAACGAAAAAAAAATGACCTATGTATGGACAGCTTTATAAAGCAGTCCCTTCAGTTTTTATGTGACGTCAGCAGACAGCAGACTTCAGCCCACTGTCTGCTGAAAACGGTTCACAGAGTGCAGAATGAACTGAACTCCTGTGATCCACAGGAGAAGTAAAGCCAAATGAGCTTTGGCTGTACTTCTCCTTTAATGAGCAGAGGGGAGGGGGCAGCACAAACTAACACCAACACCCCCCCCCACACGCGCGGGATACGGACGGTGGCAATCTTCCACCCCCCCCCCCCACGGGAGATGGAAGCCGGCGATTTACTGATAATGTGTCATTTGAGAAAGCTGCCTTACCTTATGGAGGCAGGGAGAAGGAAGAGCCAGGGCCGCTTCGGTGATCACACAGGGAGACATTCTCCTCCCAGCCGAACAGAAAGACTCCCTGGCCAATAGGGGCGTCCTGATTGGCTGGGAGGAGAATGAGGAAGACAATAGTGAATATCAATTGGCTATTGTCACACAAGTGGTGTGTTCGGGGCGCAAAGCTCTGTTATCTTATCAGTACATGTACACAGGGTCGTGTGCAGTCGTTTCTAGGCAGTTGAGTTTAGAGGCATTTTTTGGAACGCAAAAAAATGCGTTCAGAAGCTGAGTTTACAGGCATTTCAAGCGCCAAACGCTTCTAAACCCGGTAACTCGTTTTTTTATTTTTGCCTATTTAAAAAAAATATGTATGTTTTTTTTACACGCTTCTAAACGCAAAACGTGGCAAAACGCCGCTAGACGCGGCATGTAAATGTGGCAAAATGGGCGTTTTAAACATGGGTTACTATCTGTCAAGTTAAATCGTTCAGAAGAGGTTGTAAAAACATCCCGTGTCCATGAAGCCTTAGTGGTTCATGGACTTTTCATCTTTAGGCATCTCTTTCTCAGATTTGCCAGGTTCTGATCACATGTTCATTAGGTTTTACCAGGTTCATGTCCAAGCCTCATCTAATGCAAATTATGAACAAAAGGTTCATATAAAAAGCTCTGTAAGCTTCTTCTAGCCCCATCATTTCTGGGTTGCCTACCCTTCAGTTGGATTGCTTTTGGACAGCCCAGTTGTGTATGATTTACAGTGGAATCTTGGTTAAGGAGTAATGCAGTTAACAAGCGTTTTGAAAGACAAGCAACTTTTTTTTTTTAAATCCTGACTCCGTTTGCGAGTGTTGTCTCGCAACACGAGCAGAATTCAAGCTAATGGGCGGTGCAGTACTGCATTTGGCCAGAGGTGCGGGGGTGCTGCTGACACTCAGAACGGTTCGGAGCCGTTCGGAAATACTTGGAACCACTGGGAAATACTCGGAAATACTCCGTTCCCAAGTGTTTCCGAGCCTTTCTGAGCTGTCCCTGAGTAGTTTTCAAGGCTCTCCGGCACCCCCCCCTCCTCTGGCCACATGCGGTATTACATGCAATAGAAGTCAATGCAGAAAAAATTATCTTCGTTTCCATTGACTTCTATGGGGAAGCTCTCTTTGATATGCGAGTGCTTTGGATTACAAGCATTCTCCTGGAACGGATTATGCTCGTAATCCAGGGTTCCACTGTATATAAATCCTGTGTCCCTTAATGAATGATTAATAAAGTAGGATTTTTTACTTATCGTAAAAATCATTTCACAAAAATGGTGCCCGCTGCTACAAAGAGCTAAAAGGCACACTTTAAAGAAAGTGTGTCATGAGAGACATCCATAGGTCATAGTTGCTGCACACATAAGTCATCTTTGATTTTCCCGGTAGTTACAAAACTGTCATAAAAGGTAACAGTTCGGATGTAATTAAAAATAAATTATAAGCAGAGGATAGCTTCAGAGAAAGCCTTATGACCAGTAGGTTTAGAGATAGAAGCAGCTGGCGTAAGTGGAGTTTGACTTTTCCTAACCCTGCAAACTTTCTTTTTACCACTTTAATTAAAGCGGGACTAAACTGTGTCTGATCACCGCATACAGAAAATATAATTTAATTCCATTTTAATATGTAGAGCAAACTCACCCATCTATTCATGTCTCCATGCTTTATGTTGTTGAGAAATCACCTCCCTAGCATTTCTAGATACGGGCGGGTGAATCATGTAGCATTTACTTCCTGAAATCCACCTGCCCTTAATTCAGGCATGCTGGCAGGAGGGTGTGCTTAGCTTAAAAAAAAAAACCCTCATCTCTTCCTACAGATGAATATAAAAACATGCCCATGAAGGTTTCTGGAATTTATGACATTATTTTAGCCTAGGCCAGCAACCAGGAAGCAACTAAAAAACTGTAAAAAACATTTAAAACAAGTAAATATACTAAAACATCCTATCTACCGTATTTATTAGCATATAACACGCACCGGCGTATAACAAGCACCCCAAGTTTTGGAGGGAATTTTAAAGAAAAAAAACTTTTAGGAGGGAAGTTTAAGGAAATGTCCTGTGTACTCGGCTCCTCTTGGCTCCTCTCGGCTCCTCTCGCAGTCCCACCCCTTGGCCCAGCTCCTATCATGGACATAACACAGGTCCAATGGTGGGACTGGGCGGGACTGAGTGGAGCCGAGCCTAGCCGCATACACAGTACACTCGGCTAGGTGTATATGGGCGGCGCTCACTCCACCTGACAGCGGGTATAGGCATATAACACGCACCCACGATTTTCCCCTGATTTTAAAGGGAAAAAAAGCGTGTTATACGCCGATATATACGGTATTTACAAAGTATATAAAAATAGTTAATGTTGATTGGGAGAGTTTAGTTCCAATCCCTGAAGCAGACACCGCTACTCCAGGCATCTCCACTTGCTTATGGGTTCCATGCTGACCGGCCAGTCTGATGCCTTGTAAATACAGAATACTTTGCATTTTCTGAATGAATCTAGAGCGATCTCTGATTGAATGAGGTGGAGAACATGACATCACCGCCCCACCTCTCCAACTCTCCACCTCGTCTAATCAGTGAAAGATTTGCATTTATTGAGATGATGCAAAGTTTTTGTTTTAAAATGTATTCAGTATATGGCAGAGGTTATCTTTACAGACAACTACATGTCAAAATGACCATCAGACCCAATTTAGAGGCAGGTGAAGTACAGAAATTTGCACTTTTTATGTACCCATCTAGGCTCCACACCTTTTTACTTATTAAGCCTCACTATTGGTCAGTGGGGCATCAGTGTGGTATCACTATTGGTCAGTGGGGCGTCAGTGGGGTATCACCATCAGTGGGGTGTCACTATTGGTCAGTGGGGCGTCAGTGGGGTATCACTATCAGTGGGGTGTCACTATTGGTCAGTGGGGCATCAGTGGGGTATCACTATTGGTCAGTGGAGCATCACTATCAGTGGGGTGTCACTATTGGTCAGTGGGGCGTCAGTAGGGTATCACTATCAGTGGGGTGACACTATTGGTCAGTGGGGCATCAGTGGGGTATCACTATTGGTCAGTGGGGCATCAGTGGGGTATCACTCTCAGTGGGGTGTCACTATTGGTCAGTGGGGCGTCAGTGGGGTATCACTATCAGTGGGGTGTCACTATTGGTCAGTGGGGCATCAGTGGGGTATCACTATTGGTCAGAGGAGCATCACTATCAGTGGGGTGTCACTATTGGTCAGTGGGGCGTCAGTGGGGTATCACTATTGGTCAGTGGAACATCACTATCACGTTAAATGATCCTCAGGAGTCTTAGGAGGTGGGTGGAGTAGGGGCCAAGCTTGAATTTTACAGGAATAGTTGAGATTCTGCATTCAACTTGAACTGCCATAATGTCCTCTGTATGTAGGCGAGGGATACTTTTACTAATATGTTTGTATGTTTTTAGGTGTATTTTTGTGCATGCCTTTATTTTTTATATAGGAACCCTTACCTGCATGCTTCCATTAGATTTATATTTATTATTATATCTATGTAAAACATGGACAAATCCATACTTCATTTAGGAGCTATTCAGTCTAATCTTGTTACTAGCCAATCATTTTAAGAGGCTGGTCTTCAAAATTTAGGTGCTTGCTATATATTTTTGAGGTTATTGGCTTTCTTGATTCCTGGGGTTTTGTCCTCCAGCCTTCCATGTGTCTCCCATAATATGTTTGATCTTGTGCATGATACATTTTACTGAATAACTGAACCAATGCTGATCTCTCCATCTTTTTATTTTTTTATCAGCATAACTACGGGGAAGGATCTCATTACGAACACATGGCAAGCAGGGACCTGACTTCACACGACAATCTCTCACCACCGTTTGTAAATTCAAGATTACAGAGTAAGTTCCAGCGATTGTTGGTTGTTCTGCTATCGCTCAGTAACCTCGTAAATTTTTGTGGTTATAGCTCAGAATGTTGGAGGCCAAGCCATGATATAATCTGATATTGGGCTGTATACTGTACCAAGACAGTCAAATCAGGCATCAACGTATTATTGTAATTAGTATGAATGTAATCATTGATTTGTTGATAATGGGTGATGTTGAAACACTTGCATCTTGGCCAGGCCTGAAGGAGGCAGTAGGTCAGTGCTACTACTTTATGATTCTGCGGGCAATGTCTTGCAGAGCTTTTTTTACAGTATACCAGCCCCAACTCAAGCACTTTGATACATGCTCCAGTGACTTATAATATCATAAATAATTGTACCCAGATTATAAGATAGGGATGGTCAGTGAATAAAATTGGTGCAGGGCATGAGCCAGTAGCTGAGTAAGGGCTCCATGCTGAACATTAACAGGGGTCATATTTAGCAAATATTATATATGCCACCATTTGCTTATTTAATCAAGTCAATTTTGTGTTCTGCTATATTGTATTAAATGTTACCATGTAATGTTCTAGCCCAACCATTCTCAACCAGGGTACCATGGAACCCTATAGTTCCTCCAGATGTTGTCAGGGGTCCATTGAGCTGTGGATAACTGACCCCTTAACTGATAATGCCTGCATATTTCTAGTGCCAATGCCACTTTGGTAGAGCCAGCAGAATGACTCTAATGATCTGTTTAGCTGACTGTAAGGGTGGCGTTTTTCCCAATGACCCTCAAAGGACTAATTTGACCAGGGGTTCCCCCTGACACCTGAACATGGTTTCAAGATGGCCTCTGGGGTAAAATGGAAAGAAAGCCTGTTATAGGAGATTGTGCCATGTTATTTATGTTTGGTAAACTTCAGATTACTTCCAGGATGTGTGCTCCATCTTAAGGGAGCCTAGCTTTTCATCAGAGCTTCTTGGGTCACCAGCTGTGAATTCTCCATATGTTACAATGACAAATGTACTAGACTCTAGAGAGTGCATGATTCCTATGCCCTCTAGTTGATTTTCCATAAAAACATTGCAAAGCAACAGGATCATTTAGAAGCCAACCCTGTACACTACTTAAGGCTCGTGCACAGTGCAGCTCAAAAAAGCTGCTTCTACAGGCAATTGAGATATTTTTCTCTGCCTGTGTTTTCAGGTTTAGAGGCAGAAAAAAGCCTCCAAAGTCAAGTTCGAAAGAGTATTTTTTTGAGCTTATAAATGCTCATAAACGCAAGTTTGCAATATATATAAAAAAGGAAATTAAGTTCTACGCGACAAACAATCCCTATTCGATAAAACATGGTGCGCTTGGCTTACCTTTTCGCAGGTCCCTAATGCATAGAGATATTGCTTAAGTCGACTGGCGGGAGGCTCCCGGATGGATTTTCCTCTTTCCTTCTTCCTATCCCATTTCCTTATTTTCTTTTCCCGTCACTGTTCTTAGCCAAACTTGGTATGTAGCCCCTTTTTTTGTAACCCAGCCTATTCTGGGCATATTTTGGGGAATTTTATCCTTCATATGGGATAGTTACAATCGTGATAGTTGCAAGTGGCGGCACAGTGGTGTAGTGGTTAGCACTCTCACCTAGCAGTAAGAAGGGTCGCTGGTTCAAATCCCAACCACGACACTACCTGCCTGGAGTTTGCATGTTCTCCCTGTGCCTGCGTGGGTTTCCTCCGGGTACTCCGGTTTCCTCCCAAAAATCCAAAGACATGCAGGTAGGTTAATTGGCTTCTGTCCAAAAATTGGCCCTAGTATATGAAACTATGAAACTATGAAGTGCCTTAATCATCGCACAATTTGAGTAAGGGGCATTATTGCCACTAAAGCCCCATACACACGGTCGGATTTTCCGAGGACCAGTTCCGTCGGATCATGTCCGTCGTACTTTGTCCGATGTTGGTGTTGCGTACACACGGTCGGACAAAGTTGTCGGAAAATTCGATCATTCTGAACGTGGTGACGTTTGTTGCGTACGACGGGACTACGTAGAGTCTAGTAGACAATAGCTTTGGTCTTGTAATGTGATCTGAGCATGCGTAGCACTTTGTCCGTCGGACTACGCTACACACGATCGGAATTGGTGTGATCGGACTTTGTTGTCGAAAAATCTATCCAGCCAGCAGGAGATAGAACTTTGTCCGTCGGACAATCCGATGGAAACTGTCCGATGGTGCCTACACACGGTCGGAATTTCCGACAACATTGTCCGATAGGACAGAATCCATCGGAAAATCCGACCGTGTGTATGGGGCTTAATACTATTTCATCAGGATTAAGTTACAGCAATGCTGGGCTCCCAAGTCCATAATCTTTCGTATGTAAATCTGCTTCATCGAGGGGTTAACCGGATGATGTACTCCCTGTGCTTATATTACTAGAACGCTCTAGTAGTATTATATACAAAGTTGATGTCTTCCTTAAACTCCAGTTTACCCACGTTAGAGGTCCCAGCGGCAGTTCTTATCAAGGTGCTGTGGTCCTCATCAGTTTCTACCTAACCTTGTATATTTTTTCCAGCTTTTGCTGTAGCATGTGTGTTGTTGAAAACGGCTCTTCTAATTTTTGCGACTTGGTGTCACCTCTAGATATTAGGTGTGTTGCTGTGGTGGTGTTGTGCGTTGGCGCTGAGACACCGCATTGTTACACCTGCTGAGCCAGGCAACATCTGTGCCATTCCAGGCTCTGCCTGTCAGCGGCAAACACATATGTTGCGGATAGCCTTACCTTTCTATCCAGCATTTCCTCCTGTTACACGTGTACACAAATACAAACAAACCTGCTGAATGGGATAGGTGCTACTGTACAGCACAACACACCTAAAAATAGAGCCATTATTTGTAATTAAGGAAATCAGGACTTTTTAAATTGTTGCGTGTTAACGAGGGCCTGGAAAATGAACCGAAAATGAGGTGATAATTTACCCGGAGTGCAATTTTTCTAGGTGTAAAAATATGTTAACGCTTCATTTCTTGAAGTCCCGTGTATTTATTAGGCCCTTTATTAAGCTGTAAGTGACAGCTGTCTATGATGGGCATTTCCTTCACTTTTTAAAAGTTTCCCCTCACTTCCTGTTGCATTTCTAGGACAGAAAATGAAGGCAAATCTCCCCAAAGGGACACGGGCAGCAAATGGGGTTTAACTAAAGCTAAAAAAAAAATTACAGTTGTACAAACACTATATGTACTCCACTCCACAGAGAAACAGCTTGAGATCTAAATGCAATGACGATCAGATCCCTGAAACAACGTTTTTTGGGGTTCCAGAATTATAGGACGCAGGCATTCCCATTCATGTCTTTTGGGATGCAGGGGTGGCACGGACAAATCCGCTGCTCTCAATCTGACATCCATATGGGTGCGGATGTGTGTCCCAAAAGCAAGCAGGGCATCATGGAGATGCGCCCAATCGGCTGTCAAATTAGGAGCACCGGCTGTGTCCATGTCGCTACTGAATTCCAATTGACTTGAATGGGACTGCCGGGACAGGGGTTCACGAAAAACCTGTGCATTTCCATGTGGGTTAACACTGCCCTCGCACAGGTGTATGCTATAGTACGCCCTGTGTGAGCCAAGATCTGGAGCAACTGCTCTTACAGAGTGCAACTGAACTTTTTAAAGTGCAAAGTTTTTTGCCTTTAGTAAATCAACCCGATAGATGCTCAATAGGGTTTAGGTCTGGAGACATGCTTGGCCAGTCCACCACATTTTTACCTTCAGCTTCATTAGCACGGCAGTGGTTGTCTTGGAGGTGTGTTTGGGGTCGTTATCATGTTGGAATACTGCCCTGCGGCCCAGTCTCTGAAGGGAGGGGATCATTCTCTGCTTCAGTATGTCACAGTACATGTTGGCATTCATGGTTCCCTCAATGATCTGTAGCTCCCCAGTTCTGGCAGCACTCATGCAGCCCCAGACCATGACACTCCCACCACCATGCTTGACTGTAGGCAAGACACACTTGTCTTTGTACTCCTCACCTGGTTGCCTCCACGCTTGACACCATCTGAACCAAATAAGTTCATCTTGTTATCATCAGACCACAGGACATGGTTCCAGTAATCCATGTCCGTAGTCTGCTTGTCTTTAGCAAACAGGCTTTCTTGTGCATCCTCTTTAGAAGAGGCTTCCTTCTGGGACGACCGCAATGCAGACCAATTTGATGCAGTGTGCGGCGTATGGTCTGAGCACTGACAGGCTGACCCGCCCACCCCTTCAACTTCTTCAGCAATGCTGGCAGCACTCATATGACTATTTCCCAAAGACAACCTCTGGATATGACGCTGAGCAAATGCACTCAACTTCTTTGGTCGACCATGGCGAGGCCTGTTCTGAGTGGAAACTGTCCTGTCAAACTGCTGTATGATCTTCGCCACTGTGCTGCAGCTCAGTTTCAAGGTCTTGGCAATCTTCTTATAGCCTAGGCCAGTGATGGCAAACCTTGGCACCCCAGATGTCTTGGAACTACATTTCCCATGATGCTCAACTACACTGCAGAGTACATGAGCATCATGGGAAATGTAGTTCCAAAACATCTGGGGTGCCAAGGTTCGCCATCACTGGCCTAGGCCATCTTTATGTAGAGCAACAATTATTTTTTTCAGATCCTCAGAGAGTTCTTTGCCATGAGGTGCCATTTTGAACTTTCAGTGACCAGTATGAGAGAGCGAGAGCGATAATGCCAAATTTAACACACCTGCTCCCCATTCACACTTGAGACCTTGTAACACTGACGAGTCACATGACACCAGGGAGGGAAAGTGGCTAATTGGGCCCAATTTGAAAATTTTCACATAGGGATGTACTCACTTTTGTTGCCAGCGGTTTAGACATTAATGGCTGTGTGTTGAGTTATTGTGAGGGGACAGCAAATTTACACTGTTATACAAGCTGTACACTCACACTTGTTACATGAAAAGATATAATAAAATATTTACAAAAATGTGAGGGGTGTACTCAATTTTGTGAGATACTGTGTATATATATATATATATATATATATATATATATATAGAGTGCTTTGACAAAGTATTCATACCCCTTGAAATTTTGTCATGTATAGAAGCTAAAAGCTTATATACCCACACACACACACAATACATATATATAATATATATATATATATATATATATATATATATATATATATAATATATATGTATTGTGTGTGTGTGGGTATATAAGCTTTTAGCTTCTATCTATATCTATCTATATCTATCTATCTATCTATATATATATCTATATATATATATATATATATATATATATATATATATATATATATATACACATGCTGTTACATATATTGGCATGTTATAAGGTTATTTATTTAGTATTACCCTACAGAAAATATCTTGCATAGCTTAATTTGCATTGCCAAAGCACATGAGCCAGCCAACATCAGTTTCTGTCTCAGTCTGTGCGGTTGGTGGTTCCTTAAAGAGCCTTGTGTTAGATCAGAGCAGCTTCTGTAAACCATTCAGGCATTACAGCACACAGTGGAAAACTGTTCTATGTAAATAAACTTGTCAGACAATTTTCAGGCCAGTTATCGTATTGCATATTTTTGGTTGATTAGGCCCTGATAGTGGCATGAGGCAAGATGAAAGTTTTGTGTAAGGCCTCACCCAGTTGACTGGATTTGTCCAAGTTCCTGGGTCAGAAACTGAAAATGTCCCTAATTCTGTCTCTTGGTATATATTTTGAGCAGCACAATTATTTTTACTTTTAGTTTGCTAGAAAAAAATTTTTTTTTTTCATTTGAACGTTCTTTAGTGAGGCACTGGGTGGCAAGATTATGTCACCTAGGTTTCTCACAAGTGTGGTGAGGAGTTCCAGGGCTTTTGACTGATGTAGAGAAAAAACTTTCTGTTTTCTGAAAATCTTAATAAGTTATAATCTGTATCCTGAAACCCAGAGGCTTTGTAGAGCTTTGGATGGGATAAAGCCTCAATTTCTATGAACCATATCTTACCTGGAAACCAGACCTTATTTTTAGTCTCAGTTGACCACAGGCCTTCATATACAGGGGGTCCCCGAGTTACGAACCCGTTAGGGACTTTCCTCCTGTTTGCAAATCGGAAATGTTCATAAGTCGGCCGCACATGCGCAGAACGACAATTACAGACATTAACGATGTTCCGTCGAATGCCGTTCTGCGCAAATTACGAACATTTCCGTTATTTTCCGTGGCTCTGTCTGGCCGCGCATGTGCAGAACGGCCGATGTCCCCGCAGAACGGCAGAGGGTCCCTGCAGTGCCCGGTTCGTAAGTCGGGGACTCCCTGTACAGTATGTGAGTTGACTGATGCTCTCTCTTGAGCTTGCTGTGAGAGTCTGCTGTTGGGTAAAAAGGCTGAGTGCTGAAAGAGCACTAAAAAAGGGGACACCCTGTTAGTCAAGAAATTACCTAAGTTTGGCTAGTGGCTTTCATAAGCAGATGTTTGTTTTATGTTATGGATTTGCATAAAATATATATGTATGTATATATATATATATATATATATATATATATATATATATATATATATCACACATTTTGCGAATGACTGCTTTAACTGACTGCCCTCAATACTTTTTTTGCAATTTATTTTACTGCTCTCCAGCTTTTAGTACAGTCCACCGCTGGATGTGGGGAAGTGCCATTTGTTGTGTTCACCGTTAAGCCCCGTACACATGGGCTAAATGTCGGAAGACAGCGGGCCGGTTAATAAAATAAAAGGCCAACATTCGGCCCATGTGTATATCGGTCTATCTGACAAACACACAGGAAAACCAGCAGCCGACCGACTCCAGATCAGCGCTCTCAGCCAATGGCAGAGAGCGCTCATTAGACTGGCGGGGGGGGCGTCCCCCTGTCAGAACACAACTGCTCAGCAGGAGAGATCGCTGAACTAACCATGCATGGTTAGTACAGCACCTCCAACCGGAGCTGACAGTTTTTTTTTGTCCAACCTACGGGGTAATAGTGTTAACCCATGCAGTGCAGACACAGCCCCGTTGCATGTGAAAACGATTTCCCAGAGTTCTGCTTTAACCGCTCCCGGTCGGGAGCTCCGTGACCACGGCCGCGGGACCAGCGGACCCGATCGCCGCTGGTGTCCCGCGATCGGGTCACGGAGCTGAAGAACGGGGAGAGGTATGTGTAAACAAACCTCTCCCCGCGCTTCCTACTCTGCCTGTCATTGATTGGCTGTTCCCGGTCATCGGGAAAGCCGATCAATGACATCAGATGTCAGCCCCGCCCCCTAATGTAAAAAAACACAACACACGTCACAGCCCATAACCCCTCCCCTATTTATTATAGCAAAAAGCAAAAAATATTGCATTGTTTTCAAAATTGTCGCTCTATTTTTGTTTATAGCGCAAAAAATAAAAACCGCAGGGGCGATCAAATACCACCAAAAGAAAGCTCTATTTGTGAGAAAAAAAGGACGCCAATTTTGTTTGGGAGCCACTTCGCACGACCACGCAATTGTCAGTTAAAGCGACGCAGTGCCGAATCGCAAAAAGGGGCCTGGTCCTTTGGCTGCCAATTGGTCCGGGGCTGAAGTGGTTAAGAGGGCCATACACCAGTAGAATTTAGTTTAAAATTTTTCTTTTCCAGGATGTTTATTCAATTTTGGAATGGTTATATGAGTCAAATCAATGTTCGTTTTCAACTGTAGTGACAAGAAAATTCAAAGAATCAAGATAGAAATTTTTTCATGAATGGATGAAATTCCAACTCTGAATGTAGTTTTCGTTGGGGAGAAATGTTACATATTGTAATGAGTCCTGTTTAGTACGTCTGGGATTCCATTCAGAGAGCATGAGGCAGAACTATAAGGGCTTTTAAATTAAACGAATTGACTAGGACTAGATGGCAAAAAAGAAGGTTCTGACAAATTTTTAAGAATTTCTACAAGAATAAAAATCTAACTTTGTAAAGGCCAGCTTAACACTACAGGTGAAGTACAGGTGCCTTGTGCTTTTTACAATATCTACAAATCAATTCCTTTTGTGCCTGGATAGACTTTCTACAAAGAGCCCCAATGTCCTTCCATCTCTAAGCCCCATCCTTTTCATTTAAAAAGGGCAATTCATTGCCCCCACTGCCCACTGAGAATTTTGATCTGGACTGTTAAATGGCGGTTGGCGCTTGGTGCTGGTGGAGGATGGGGCTGACTTGGAGTTGAGTCCCAGTTGAAAGTTGAGTCTACAATCCAGGCTCTACTCCAGGCACACCAGGCTTGATTTGTGCCTTGCTTTGCAGTCACGGCAGGAATTTTTTCCTCATTCGTCCCTTTTGGGTGGCATTGCACCTGCCAAATGTGACCCATTCAAGCTCTGATAGTGGAGGCTTCAAGGGGTTAAAGCAGGCAGTGAGGAAGCGATACAACAAACATGGATCCCACTTCGGAAAGGAAAGCAAGTGTGAACGAGCCCTAATGGTAAACTTCGCTCAGTCCCTCACTTTTGCCTTGTAAAATATAAAATTTAAATATTTTTTTTTTGGTAAGTGCAAATTAACCTGTTGATTCAACCAGAAATCTTGTGCTCTCTCCCTTGCCCCACTCTTACCAGTCAGAATTTTTATTAGCTCTCTCTCTGGACTACAGAACATTCTACCCCTTGCTCCTTCACACCTTTTGGAGCTGTAGAGCTCTCTGGCCACTATGGCAACAGGCCATCACAAGGTGTTTTAGATTGCAGACAAGCAAATAACATTGTCATATCAGATGTGTATTCTCTATCACCCAGAGGTCCCACCTCCTCGCCAAAAACTAGCTCATACATCATTCAGTGCTATCCAATAGCTATAGCCAAGAAATTGGCGGTCCCCTTCTGTGCCCTGGTCTATGGTGCTTCATCGTACAGACTCCATAAAACTAATGGAGAGGATACACCACACCAATATGGACTCCATGCGTATCTTTCGACCGTAAATGGGAATATTGGTCAGCCTACTAACCTCCACGTGGGTCCATGAAAGTTCCCGAATCCCGTTCTTATATAGGTTGTTATACTTGTATAGTTCTACTAAGCTCTGGTTCCAGTTACTCATATATGCAGATTTCTTTGGCTAGGAACTGATATGTATGATGCAAGAGCTTTTTTGAGGATATGATTTTTAATTCCGTTAGCCATCACTTTTTTTTATTTTTTTTGTTCTATTTTGTTTGTGTCTAACAGAGAGATGTATTTTTGACCATGTCTATTCTGCTTTTTGGATGTAATGTAAGATCTCTCCGAGCTCTTTCTTGTGTATATGTTGGTATACTTCAATAAAAACTGTTGGTAAACAAAAAATAAAACTCTACCCTTATATTATTGAGAAGAGGGGAAGGGTAGGGGTTCTGGTGTCCTGTCTTAGTATAACAATGCTGCTCCTCCATAGATACAGTACGGTGAGTGAGCGTAGTCAGCCTAGGACAGGAAACTAGGACAGGATCACCAGGTGAAAATAATTTGGAAAAGAAGAAATCTAATGCAGCCGTGGCACCTTCTGATCTGTTGCAATATATAACATTTATATTCTTGGCCTTAGATACGCTTTAAAAACACCTATCTAAATGTCTGGTAATGTCTCCCTGGTGTGAATAAGCTTTTTACACCTTGACCGTGGCCCATGTGCTCCTTGAATCTTGGGAGTGGAACTTTTTGTATTCTTCTTTTTACAGAATTCCATGCCTTCAAAGAGAAAGTATAAAGTATTTTCATGAGCATATATTTTGAGCTATTATTGCACTGCCTTCTTTTTTATTTTATTTTATATAAATGTGGAGATTTGTAAATTCCCTTTTAACCAGCAGGTCTTGTGCTCTGGCTTTTCCTATTAGTCTGCTGACACAGATGTTCCATTTCCGAATAAATGAGTTGATGTTAAATTGGGTAAATGCATCATGCGCTGGAAATCGGAAGACCAGTCCACCTACAGATTCTGGATGGCTGTCTCATCTCTGTAGTTTCACATTTCATATCTCTTATCATAGTATCACATGATGACTGATGTGGTGAGCAATCATCCAGGACCACTCTGTAAAAGGTCTGCAAATGCGTGTTGTGGAATATAAAATAGCACACTGTTGTATTACTTTGTCATTACTTCAATCGTACATTAATAAAAAATATAAGGAAGTTAGCCTCCGTTTAAAACTTAAAGAGGAGCCTCCAGTCTCCCCCCCAAAAATGAAAAGTCAGCAGCTACAAATACTGTAGCTGCTGTCTTTTAATAAATAATAAAATTACACTTACCTGCCCCTGGATCCAGCACTGTCCTCACCCAAGCCAATTTTTCAATCGGCATCAGGTGCAGGCGCCAGCATCTTCACTAAGGAAAACCGGCAGTGAAGCCTTGTGGCTGCTCTATGGTGCCCAATGCTGGTCAATAGAATTACTGGGAATCAGATACAACTGTACAGATATATACATACAGTACTTATTATATAAATACAGTAGATAAATATTATTTGCAATTCAGTTTTCCTGCCTCTATTTCACTTTACAATATATTATGAATGGTCTATTTATTAAAGGGCAGATATGCACATTTAAAAAGAGACACATTAAAGTGTCATTTAATGAGATCATTTATGAGGGCGGGTTTAGGGGCGGGGCAGGGTAGGGGTTGGGCGGGGCAACTGGTGGCGAGTAACCCTTGAGGCCTGGCTAGTAGCTAAGGACTTGAAATTTTGAGCCCTGACATAGGGGTTGATTTACTAAAAGCAAATAGACTGTGCACTCTGCAAGTGCAGTTGCTCCAGACCTTAGTAAATGAGGGGAAGCTCTGCTGGCTTTCATCATCCATACATGTGCGTACAAAAAATTTTTTTCCTTGCGTGTGATTGGCTATTCTTTGTAAAGCGAAACGTCATCTCATTTACTAAGTTTTGGAGCAACTGCACTTGCAGAGTGCACAGTCTGCTTTTATTAAATCCACCCCATGGACTAAAGACCTACTGCCTTGTGTGTTTTAATATTCACCATTATATTATTATTATTATTATACAGCACTTTACAACATGAGGGCAGACAGTACAGTTACAATACAAGTCAATATATTTTTACTAAGTTCAACATTTGCCAGCTACATAGATTTCAGGAATTTTGTTGGAATGTCGTTGGATAACGTGTGGTAGATCTGTGCAAATCCAGACTGATCCAGGCAAATCCAAGTGAATGTTGTTGGGTTATAACAACGTATATCCTAATTTTGGGGATTTTTAAGGCAATTCAGACGTTATTAAAAAATATATATTTAATTTCATCACATTAAAAAAAAATATGAAAGCAATAAGCACATTTTTAAATATCACAGAAATATTTTTTACAGCAAATAGCAGATTATTTTCAACAATTAGGTATATTGGGATGCATTAAAGTGGTATTCTCCATCTACTTGCTTATGTGTATTTCACCATAGATGGTAAGTTGGTGGATAGTTAGCCGTAGGTTGGGGTATCCAACACGTTTTGAAATATGGATGAAAATAATTTCTTCCTCAGGGATTTTTTACCACTTATCATACTCTATTCTTGGCTAGAGCACTCCTACAGCCCAAAACAGGACCTCCGTGGGTCCATTGTGCCACCGTTTGTGCTGTACAAAGACTGCTGGTACATGTGTGTCCTGCAGTGCTCAGGGTTGGAGATAGAGGATCAGCACTAACAGCCAATCAGACTCTGCTGCATGCATATGTAGCGGCCATAACCCTCAATGGAGCGGCCTTGTCTTTTGGGCTTAGCGGTTACCTCCGCTTGGCTTGTTCTTCCATGTCTAGGGTTCCCTGGGTTAGTACCCAACGACTTTGGACGCTGACACCATAAAAGTCCTTAGAAAGGTTTTTATTTGCAGGGGTAACATCCAACAAACACAGTCTCGTATGGGAACAGAGGGCAAGGGTGAAGAAACTCAGGCACCTTGAACTGCCGACCCTTAGAAGGTCTCTAATGCAAAACCCAGAGAGTAGCCACTCGCAGCTGGGCACTTCAAAGCTGAGGAATCTCTAGCCAGAGATTATGACAGTCAGCACTTAGATCCGGAACTTGCAAAGTCTCTGATCATGAATAAAGTCTCAACCGAGAATGAAATAGGAATCTTTTCTCAGTACCTGAAAAGTTTTCTGTCTCCTTGGCAGTACTGCGAAACTGTGGATTCGTTAATGTCCTTAACAACCCAGCAACCAGGCACTTCTTGGGATGCCAGCTTGTTGGCCCTCCTCCGAAGAGTCCTCCCCCAGTCGCTTATACGGGCTGCGGTGCCCCTCCAAGTTGAGGGCACAACCAGAAGCCTTGAATCCTCCCTCAGTCACTGCGCCTCGGACCAGCCGGTTCCGAGACCGGAAACAGATGGATCCTTTGCCCCAGACCATGCGGGTCTGTGGGGCTAGTCAGAAGAACCATGTTGTGGGGCGGCAAACGCTCCCAGTCCCGGGACCCCTCGCAGGGCTACCCCGGTCCAGAGTCAGGAACAGGCAGCTCCGGCCGAACACGTGAATTCAGCACCTTAAGTACCCTTTCCCCAGACTACACAGCGGGGCCAGGTGCACCCACTGATTGGCTCCGGGAATGTTGATACCCAAACTGTCCAACCAGGCCTGATTTTGAGCCTGTCATGTGTACCTTACTGTACCCATGACCAGGCAGAACCCTAGTACAGCCCAACCAAACTGATGCCAAAGTTAAACCTGCACAATTAACCCTCAAAACCCCATTACTATTCTGAGGAAAAAAACTAAATTTTCACATAGCGGACACCTTGTAAAAGTGTGCTAAGAGGAAACATGCTGGAGCATAGAGTAGCATGAATAGAGGAAGAAGATCTCAACAGTGTTCTGCTACTCCTTCACTGTCCAATCACAGAGTGGGGGTGTGTTCCCAAATAGGCTGTGCTTCTGCACTTGTGTTTAATACTCTCCAAGACTGGCATGCAGTACCTGTATATGTAATCCAGTTGTGCATTTTACTGCTTTCTTGGAGTACAGCTTTAAATTGGCAGCGCAAGGCAAATTACAGATATATTATGCAGGATCCTTACTATTTTAACACTGACACTGTATACTGTTGCTCTGAATATGTTATTGAAGGAATTTAGTTTTTCTTCTTTTTTTTTTTTTTTTTTACACGTTTTCTGGTAATTGATAGCCTTTTGGAAGTGGTGTAAATTATAGTGTTTAACAGTAGTATTCTCTTCCTCTGATGCAGAGGCTTTCTATTCTATACAAAAGGGTTATTTTTCCACTCTATCCTCAAGTATAAAAGTACAGTTCATGCAAATTGCATTCTCAGCTCCAGATCTTCCTAATTAACCCCTTCTCCCCACGCTGTAATTGGATCTCATTTTTGTCCTTTTTTTCCCTCCGATTCACATTCAGTGATGCACGTCTGTAAGATAAATGATCAGGGCTAAATATTTAAAGCGGTATTTGAAGCCAAGCATGATCCCCCCCTTCAGAGACTGGGCCGCAGGGCAGTATTCCAACATGATAAGGACCAGAAACACACCTCCAAGACAACCACTGCCTTGCTTAAGAAGTTAAAGGTAAAGGTGATGGACTGGCCAAGCATGTCTCCAGACCTAAACCCTATTGAGCATCTGTGAGGCATCCTCAAATGGAAGGTGGAGGAGCGCAAGGTCTCCAACATCCACCAGCTCCGTGATGTCATCATGGAGGAGCAAAAGAGGACTCCAGTGGCAACCTGTTAAGCTCTGGTGAACTCAAGAGGGTTAAGACAGTGCTGGAAAATAATGGTGGCCACACATATTGACACTTTGGGCCCAATTTGGACATTTTCACTTGGGGGTGTACTCAGTTTTGTTGTCAGCGGTTTAGACATTAATGGCTGTGTTTTCAGTTATTTTGAGGGGACAGCAAATTTACACTGTTATACAAGCTGTACACTCACTACTTTACATTGTAACAAAGTGTCATTTCTTCAGTGTTGTCACAGGAAAAGATATAATAAAATATTTACAAAAATGTGAGGGGTGTACTCACTTTTGTGAGATACTGTGTATATATATATATATATATATATATATATATATATATATATACCCAGTATATATGTATACAGTATATCCCTGCAATATAGCAATACGTGCACATTCCGCCACCCCCACCCATTTTATCCCTTTAAAGACCCTGCAAGTACAGTAAAACCTGCTGATCTGCCTGAAATGTGCTAAGCCAAAGTCCTGTTGTGGGCTGAAAAGGCACAGCTTTTTTTTATGGACTGGGAGGTGTCAGACCTGCCCAGTGTTTTGCACTAAGTCCTGGTTCACATTGATGCGATTTGGCATGTGATTTGACATGTCAATTCGCATGCCAAATCTGCGGCAATTGCCGGCAAAGGCAGCGTCCTAATCGGTGCAGCGCTGCGCTGATTCTCAAAAGTAGTTTCTGTGCTACTTTTGGCGATTTCGGGGTGGGATTTCCATTGACATCTGTGCAGAAACCCATACAGATGTTTCTAAAATCGCTCCCGAAGTCGGGACTGGCTTTTTTTTTTTAATGATTGATTGGTTGGGTTGGGGAGATTGGGATGTAACGCTATCTTGCTCAAAGTTCATTTTCGGGATGATATTTCCTAATGCCTTCATGACCAGAGGTAATGGAAGTCAGGATACCCAGACCACTTTTAGAAGCTTCAATATTACTCCTATATATATATATATATATATATATATATATAATATATATATATATATATAAAATCAGAGGACTGCAGGCTCCTGGGGATCAAACATTGCACATTTTTATTGGGCCATATATATTAGGTATTGGGACATACATATTAGAGGTGACATACATTAGAACTGTGACCAAGCCCTCATTGAACTCTGTACTTACAGCCATTGTGGTGTAGTTTATCCTCAAAGAACACAATGATAGCAGTGAATATATTTACATTTGCTCTCAGCAACTCTTTCTTCCTTTTCCTGTGAAGCTTAGCTGCAAACAGCAAGTGCAAGTATAAGTTTCATCTGTAAAGTTTCAGGAGAAATTTCACCAGAGATGCCACAGCAACAATGAGGTCAGCTTGGGGCTTGTTTTAAATATGTTAATATATACCTGGCCTCTGTTCTGTTTTAAAGATTTCCTCATGACAAAGAATTGTGTCTGGGAAGGTTCTCATTTATCCAGGTCATGGTATACAGTGGTGTGAAAAAGTGTTTGCCCCCTTCCTCATTTCCTGTTCCTTTGCATGTTTGTCACACTTAAGTGTTTCGGAACATCAAACCAATTTAAACAATAGTCAAGGACAACACAAGTAAACACAAAATGCAATTTGTAAATGAAGGTGTTTATTATTAAAGGTGAAAAAAAATCCAAACCATCATGGCCCTGTGTGAAAAAGTGATTGCCCCCCTTGTTAAAACATACTATAACTGTGGTTGTCCACACCTGAGTTCAATTTCTCTAGCCACACCCAGGCCTGATTATTGCCACACCTGTTCACAATCAAGGCATCACTTAAATAGGAGCTGCTTGACACAGTAAGGTCCACCAGAAGATCCTTAAAAGCTACACATCATGCCGAGACCCAAAGAAATTCAGGAACAATTGAGAAAGAAAGTAATTGAGATCTATCAGTCTGGAAAGGGTTATAAAGCCATTTCCAAAGCTTTGGGAATCCAGCGAACCACAGTGAGAGCCATTATCCACAAATGGCGAAGACATGGAACAGTGGTGAACCTTCCCAGGAGTGGCCGGCCGCCCAAAATTACCCCAAGAGCGCAGCGACGACTCATCCAAGAGGTCACAAAAGACCCCACAACAACGTCCAAGGAACTGCAGGCCTCACTTGCCTCAGTTAAGGTCAGCGTTCATGCCTCCACCATCAGGAAAAGACTGGGCAAAAATGGCCTGCATGGCAGAGTTCCAAGGAGAAAACCACTGCTGAGCAAAAAGAACATCAAAGCTCGTCTCAATTTCTCCACAACACATCTTGATGATCCCCAAGACTTTTGGGACAACATTCTGTGGACCGATGAGACAAAAGTGGAACTCTTTGGAAGGTGTGTGTCCAAGTATATCTGGCGTAGAAGGAACACTGCATTTCAGAAAAAGAAACATTATACCAACAGTAAAATATGGTGGTGGTAGTGTGATGGTCTGGGGCTGTTTTGCTGCTTCAGGACCTGGAAGACTTGCCGTGATAAAAGGAACTATGAATTCTGCTGTCTACCAAGAGATCCTGAAGGAGAATGTCCGACCATCTATTCGTGTACTCAAGCTGAAACGAACTTGGGTTCTGCAGCAGGACAATGATCATAAACACACCAGCAAGTCCACCACCGAATAGCTGAAGAAAAACAAAATGAAGACTTTGGAGTGGCCTAGCCAAAGTCCTGACCTGAATCCTATTGAGAGTGTTGTGGTATGACCTTAAAAAGGCCGTTCATGCTCGAAAACCCTCTAATGTAACTGAATTAGGACAATTCTGCAAAGATGAGTGGGCCAAAATTCCTCCAGGACGCTGTAAAAGCCTCATTGCACGTTATCGCAAACGCTTGGTTGCAGTTGTTGCTGCTAAGGATGGCCCAACCAGTTATTAGGTTTAGGGGGCAATCACTTTTTCACACAGGCCATGATGGTTTGGATTTTTTTTCACCTTTAATAATAAACACCTTCATTTACAAATTGCATTTTGTGTTTACTTGTGTTGTCCTTGACTATTGTTTAAATTGGTTTGATGTTCCGAAACACTTAAGTGTGACAAACATGCAAGGAACAGGAAATGAGGAAGGGGGCAAACACTTTTTCACACCACTGTATCTATTAAGCCTGATGCACACTATACCTTTTTGGTTGAACGAAAAGAAACTGAAGAGCTTGGGAGGAGCCGCTGTACTAACTATGCATTGTTTGTACAATGATCCTCCCCGCTGAGCTATTGTGTTCTGACAGGGGGGCGGCCCCCCACCAGAACACACTGGTAAGTGCTCTCAGCCATTGGATGCCAATCCGCAGACCTTTTTCAGTCATGCCCCTTTGACAGAAGCCGGATGAATGGCCGTCTTCTGTTGGACCAGCTGCTGTACATGGGCTGAGTTCCAGGCAGTTTCTATTGAACCAGCCGACGCCGCCCGATATTCGGCCCAAGTGTGCGGCCCTTAAGTAGTTGATCACATGTTTACTGGACTTGTTGTGTTAAATTGAAGATGTTTCATAGCTTTTCCAAGCCAAGTCCTCGGTTCTAATGAGTGTCACAGAAACCTTAATCTAATCACCAATGGAATGTGTAGATGGTATTGTCCAACAACAGGATGGAAGGTGTGAAAGTTGTGGAACAACCCTGTTCTAATTATATAATCCCATCCTTGGTCTCAGGAAGGCTTCATAGGTGTCAATTCACCAATTTGCATGACTGAAGGCACGATTTGTTGTCAAAATGGGAGCAGAGGGGAGAAGCAATACGCACTGAGTAATATAGTCGAGCAGATGGAAGAAGCAGAGCATATGGAGTATTATAGGCATCCTTCAAGTAACTAGAGTGTAGGGGAAAACCCAGAAGGACCTTCAACAAACATCATACCCCTGTGTCTTATATATCTAAAAGACCCAACATCCAAACAAAAGCAAAGTAACTTGGTATATCAGTTTAGTGGAGTATATCAGAGGAGTGCAAAGACCTGAACATTGGGAAGTCGAAACAACCTCTCCACAAACGAATGGCCCAAAATAGGTGGGCAAATTCTACAGATCAAGAATCAGCAGCTTTCCTTAGGGAGGAGGAACATTCTTTTGAGGACAGTTAAGTGTACATTTTCGACAAAAAAAGACAACTTGTTCCTAAGAGGTGTGAAAGAGGCCATCTACATCAAACCAGAACAAACATCATTGAACAGGGTTGGGGCCTTCAACACCATCTGTCTTCCGCATATAATGCCATTTTGACATCGTTACTCTGGCATTTCACACCTCCAGCCATGTAAATCGAAGGATTAACACCTATGAAGACTTTCTGACACCAAGGATGGGATTACAGTATGTCATTAGAACAAGGTGCTTCAAAACGTTCCCACCTCCCATCCTGTTCCTAGTTAACCAGTTCCGGACCACCCACCGCACATTTACTGCGGCAGGGCGGCCCGGTTGCGTGAAACAACGTACCTGTACGTTGTTCGCACTTCCTGGTCTGGGGCGCGCGCCGCCAGTGACTTGTTTCCGATGTGATTGGACACCAGTCGTTTGGGTGAATGACATAACGGCTGTATGCCTATGCAAACAAGGCAGACCGTTGTTCTGTCACAGAGGAAGAGAGAGATCTGTGATTCCTACTAATCAGGAATACCGACTCTCTCTTTGTCTAGTTCGGCATCCCCCACACAGTTAGAAAGCACACATAGGGAACACATTTAACCCTCTGATTGCCCCTGATATTACTCCCTTCCCTACCTGTGTCATTTATACAATGTCAGTGCATTTTTTTAGCACTGATAACTGTACTGGTGTCACTGGTCCCCAAAAATAGTTCGGCAAAAAATCGCTGATCCCCGCTATTACTAGTAAAAAAAAAAAAGAAGTCTATTCCATAGTTTGTAGACACAATCATTTTTGTGCAAAGCAATCAATATACACTAATTGGATTTTTTTTTTACCAATTATATGTAGCAGAATACAAATTGGCCTAAACTGATAAAGAAATTAGATTTTTTACATATTTTTATTGGATATGTTTTATCACAGAAAGTAAAAATTATTGTTTTTTTTTTTCTAAATTGTTGGTCTTTTTTTTTTGTTTATAGCGCAAAAAAAAATACCGCAGAGGTGATCAAACACCACCAAAAGAATGCTCTATTTGTGGGAAAAAAAGGACATCAATTTTGTTTGGGTACAATGTCGTATGACAGCGCTATTGTCAGTTAAAGCAACACAGTGCCGTATCTCAAAAAATGACCTGGTCATTAAGGGGGTAAATCCTGAAGTGGTTAATAACAAGCAACTGTATTCTATCGTTTTGATTCTTAAATAGAGTTGATTTGTAATTCAGCACAATTCTAACTGAAGGAACCCATAAGCAGGCTTTTATCACTTCTAGTCCAGGGTGGCATTCACAGATGCAAGTGTGTGATTATTTGCCTATAACAGCATCCTGTACCTGGACTCCCAGAATAAAGGCCAAACAGTACAAAAACTGCATCTTTTTAGACTTAAGATAACAATTGCTCTAAACCGAGAAGAGAATTAGATCAGTATGGGCTCCAATATCATACATCTACAACAATAGAAGTTGAAATTCATAGGATGGACATAATTTCATGTGACAATGCAGTTAGCTTTTATTTGTGGTATTTCAATAGAAAGAGGGAATTATTGGTTCATTGCATGCAAATAACTTAAAGAGACACTGAGCAAAGTTACAGTGTCTGCAAATAACCCCCCCCCCCCCTCCCATGGCTTACATATTAAAGTGCTGTGGTCCCTCATCACTTCCCTATTGCAGCATCCCCAACATCGCTTCTCGGCCTTTTGGCTAAGATCAAGTGTAGTATCTGTTCTTATCAGTTGCCATAGGAGGCGCTATGCTACTCCCGAGTGTGGGGAGGGCAGATGCAAATCTAATGGTGTCATTGCACCTGAAAGGGTGGTTTCGGTAGTGGCCGGTGTCTGGGTGCCCTTAGAGACGTCAGCGGGGTTGAGTCTGAGCCGTCCAGAAGGGTTCTCCTGGTGAGGATGGGTGCTGCATCGGGTCTGGCCAGAGGGTCGGGCTCCTGGCCTTCTGGCCTAGATTGGGGTAGTTCTAGCTCCGGTCAGTTTTTCGGGAGAGAACACTGGCTCCCCTTTCCCACCGGGGGGGAGTGGTTAGTATTTCCTGAATGTAATTAGGTAGAAGTGATGGGAGCGACGGTTGAGCCTGATGGTAAGGGCTCTACCTAAGCTCTCAGAACTTCATGCCTTCCTGCCTGGGGTGGGGGCTGCCCTGGCTTGAGCACTGTCCCATGGGGTGAGACTTACACCAGAGGGAGAAAAAGTACCAGAGATGCATCCAGGCGATGTAGTAGCTTTGCTCCATACGTTTGACTGCCTGCTTGGCAAGGCTATCTGCTTATACTGTCCCACCTGTTGGTGGTACCACCAAACACAACGAGAAGTTCAGCCTTCCTTTCAGACAGGTTGCCTACGGATGTCATTTAATCACAGGCCAGTGTGTTCCTGGTTCCAAGCACCACGCTCTGCAGTTTTCAGAGAGACATCATTGCACAGCAAGGAATCTTCCCAGCTGCTTTCTTCTTGGAAGATCTGTGAAAGGTTTGCTGCATTTGCCAAAAGATTATAGAAAGCTTAGGTTAAAGGCAAATTGAGCTGACTTTTTCTTTAACTCAGTCACATTATTTCCAGTGAGATTCTTTAAAATTCAAAATCAGTCTGCCAAGATTCAATCTTCAAAATGATTCTCTCCCAAACTTGTTGGGATTATTGCTGAACTGGCGAAAAGTCAACATATTTGGCCTTGTATGATCAGCCTTGCATGTTTGCCTAATAGAAACTTCAGTATTTGGAAATAGTCATTTTTGGAAAGGTCATTGCCTTGGGCAGTAGAGGTTCCGAGATATGGCAGGCTTCTTTGGCTTAGAGAATGTCACTCCTTTGTAAGCATACAAGAATAAAATGAAATATTATGTTGGCTCTCCAATTGTGTAATCATAAGCCTTATGCGGCGTACACACGAAGGGACAATCCCGCGGGATTATCCTCTGGACTGAAGTCCAGGATAATCCCCTCGTGTGTGGGCGCCGGCGGACTTTTTGGCGCCAAAGTACGGCGGACTAAAGTTTGAAGTTTTGTTTTCAAATTATCCGCTGGACTTGGAAGTCCAGCGGACAATCCCGCCGTTAGTGGGCAAGTCCGCGGGACTTTTGAAATGAAGGGACTTGCCGCTCATCGGCAAGTCCGTTCATTTAGCACGTGACTTCAGGTTACGTAGCTAGCGTAGGCAGTTACTGCCGCCGCGCTAGCTCCGTGACCTGGCATGGATTTAAAGGGACTCCCCACGCCGAAAAAACGGCGTGGGGGTTCCCCCCAAATCCATGTCAGACCCTCATCCGAGCACGCAGCCTGGCAGGCCAGGAAAGGGGTGGGGACGAACGAGCGCCCCCCCCCCCTCCTGAGCCGTACCAGGCCGCGTGCCCTCAACATGGGGGGTGCCCTGGGGAAAGGGGGGCCGTGCGGCCCCCCCACCCCAAAGCACCTTGTCCCCATGTTGATGAGGACAAGGGCCTCTTCCCGACAACCCTGGCCGTTGGTTGTCGGGGTCTGCGGGCGGGGGCTTATCGGAATCTGGGAACCCCCTTTAATAAGGGGGCCCCCAGATCCCGGCCCCCCACCCTATGTGAATGAGTATGGGGTACGATGTACCCCTACCCATTCACCTAAGGTGTAAAATGTAAAGTAAAAAAAAACACCCACACTTTTGAAAAAATAGTTTATTGCACTGCTCCGGGGGTCTTCTTCCGTCTTGGGGGTCTTCTCGCCGGACTCCCCCGCCATTTACCAAGCTCTTTTACCGAGCGGGGGAAGTCCGGCTACCTTCTTCGTCGTCGCCGCCGTCTGGGGGTCTCGATCCGCCTTCGGGGGTCTTCTTCCGTCTTGGGGTCTTCTCGCCGGACTCCTCCGCTCTCTTCTGCTCTTTTACCTAGCTCTTTCACGAGGGGAGGAGTCCGGCTACCTTCTTCGTCGTCGCCGCCGTCGTCTGGGGGTCTCGATCCGCCTTCGGGGGTCTTCCGGGGGTCTCTTCTGTTCTTGCGGCGGTCGTCGTCTTCCGCGCCGCCGGCGCCTTCTTCTTCTTCTTGTCCTTCTTCTTGTCCTTCTTCTTCCGATGTTGACCCGACGCTCTCTCTGCCCGGAATGCCTGTGCCGCTCTGCGCTCGGACTTATATAGGGACATGGGGGACAGGGTCACATGTTCATGTCACATGGTGACCCCGCCCCCTTGCGATGTCACAGTCCCAGCATCCTCCGGGACTGTGACAACACAAGGGGGCGCGGTCACCATGTGACATGTGCATGTGACCCTGTCCCCCATGTCCCTATATAAGTCCGAGCACAGAGCGTCACAGGCATTCCGGGCAGAGAGAGCGTCGGGTCAACATCGGAAGAAGAAGAAGAACAAGAAGGACAAGAAGAAGGACAAGAAGAAGAAGAAGGCGCCGGCGGCGCGGAAGACGACGACCGCCGCAAGAACAGAAAAGACCCCCGGAAGACCCCCGAAGGCGGATCGAGACCCCCAGACGACGGCGGCGACGACGAAGAAGGTAGCCGGACTCCTCCCCTCGTGAAAGAGCTAGGTAAAAGAGCAGAAGAGAGCGGAGGAGTCCGGCGAGAAGACCCCCAAGACGGAAGAAGACCCCCGGAGCAGTGCAATAAACTATTTTTTCAAAAGTGTGGGTGTTTTTTTTTTACTTTACATTTTACACCTTAGGTGAATGGGTAGGGGTACATCGTACCCCATACTCATTCACATAGGGTGGGGGGCCGGGATCTGGGGGCCCCCTTATTAAAGGGGGTTCCCAGATTCCGATAAGCCCCCGCCCGCAGACCCCGACAACCAACGGCCAGGGTTGTCGGGAAGAGGCCCTTGTCCTCATCAACATGGGGACAAGGTGCTTTGGGGTGGGGGGGCCGCACGGCCCCCCTTTCCCCAGGGCACCCCCCATGTTGAGGGCACGCGGCCTGGTACGGCTCAGGAGGGGGGGGGCGCTCGTTCGTCCCCACCCCTTTCCTGGCCTGCCAGGCTGCGTGCTCGGATGAGGGTCTGACATGGATTTGGGGGGAACCCCCACGCCGTTTTTTCGGCGTGGGGAGTCCCTTTAAATCCATGCCAGGTCACGGAGCTAGCGCGGCGGCAGTAACTGCCTACGCTAGCTACGTAACCTGAAGTCACGTGCTAAATGAACGGACTTGCCGATGAGCGGCAAGTCCCTTCATTTCAAAAGTCCCGCGGACTTGCCCACTAACGGCGGGATTGTCCGCTGGACTTCCAAGTCCAGCGGATAATTTGAAAACAAAACTTCAAACTTTAGTCCGCCGTACTTTGGCGCCAAAAAGTCCGCCGGCGCCCACACACACGAGGGGATTATCCGCTGGACTTCAGTCCAGAGGATAATCCCGCGGGATTGTCCCTTCGTGTGTACGCCGCATAAGGCTTATGATTACACAATTGGAGAGCCAACATAATATTTCATTTTATTCTTGTATGCTTACAAAGGAGTGACATTCTCTAAGCCAAAGAAGCCTGCCATATCTCGGAACCTCTACTGCCCAAGGCAATGACCTTTCCAAAAATGACTATTTCCAAATACTGAAGTTTCTATTAGGCAAACATGCAAGGCTGATCATACAAGGCCAAATATGTTGACTTTTCGCCAGTTCAGCAATAATCCCAACAAGTTTGGGAGAGAATCATTTTGAAGATTGAATCTTGGCAGACTGATTTTGAATTTTAAAGAATCTCACTGGAAATAATGCGACTGAGTTAAAGAAAAAGTCAGCTCAATTTGCCTTTAACCTAAGCTTTCTATAATCTTTTGGCAAATGCAGCAAACCTTTCACAGATCTTAAATCCATGCCAGCTTGCGGAGCTAGCGCGGCGGCATTTACTGCCTACGCTAGCTACGTAACCTGAAGTTACGTTCGAAATGAACGGACTGCTCCGTGTGTGGGCAAGTCCGTTCATTTTCAAAAGTCCCGCGGACTTTTGGCCGGCGGATTATCCGCTGGAGAAGTCCGTGCGTGTGTGGGCAAGTCCACACCCTCGGAAAGTCCAGCGGACCTAGCCGGAAAGTCCCGCGGGATTGTCCGCTGGACTAGGTCCGCCGGCAAAAGTCCCTACGTGTGTACGAGGCATTAGAATGCCTCAACAGTAGAGTCAATGGTCACCCAATATTGTCCTAGAAAGTTAATACTTGCGTAATTAATTACATAACCCGTGTAACAAATTCTTTTAAAAACCTAAATAGGCCTTGCCTTCCTTAGCAGGCAAAATTTACATTGGGACTGTTTGTGTTACAAGCATTTCCATGGATAGTCTGCTGCTTCTTGGTTTACTGCAGTCACAGTTTGGACAGTTAATTGATTTTCCCATGGCTAATTTACTTAATGTTTACTTGTGCATTTTTTTAAACTGAATTGCTGCTAAAGATTTACTTAAACCCTGCATAATGAATATAAATTGTATAATATGGGTTTATGAGATGTTTTAACCTCTAGCGACCAGCTACCATGAAGCCATCAGTTTTGCAGGTTCATTTTGGGCATGAAAGTAAATATTAATGTTCCAGCACATTCCTTTATCAGTATTATAAACTGCATAGCCTGTGCTATTACATTTCCACAATTTGTAAAGTGTGTCGAGTTCTTTATATAGTCCTAGAAAAAAAATGATTTTTGTGGACCTTACTTAAAAAAAAGACCAAGTATGTCAGTTATTTTGCAAAAATAAATAAAACAATCAGTACAAATTTAAAGTGTGTACATAGAGCCTTTGTTTTGAATGGTAGAGTTAAGTTTTTTTTGTTGTTGTTTGTATCCCATCGGGTAAATTTACCTTTATTTACCTTCGAAAACAAGATTTAGATACACTTTTAAGTGTTTTTTGGCATGTTTTTATTTTTTAGACTGATAGAGTAGTGTGTTTCAGAATGGTTTATGCCTGGTGGAATATGGAGGGAAGAATTAGTGGCATGGCATAGATTAATAGGGTATTGATAATTCTGTCCCTTGTATACAAAATAATCATTTTACACACAGAAAAAGATTAACATTTATTTCTCAAGAGTCAGCTAAGATGATCATAATTTTTTGGTATCTACATAGATGACAAAAGTGAGTGAACTTTTGGTGAGGCAACCATTAAGAGTACCATTCTGATTGGTCAGAAGTTGACCACACGTTCAGAATAGAACCAATGAGATTCTAGGTTTTTTGTCAAAGCCTAACTGAACAAGCTGAATATAGAAGCGGATTGGCTACCATGACCAGCTGCACCAGATTTTGTACTCTTTAGTTTTAGTAAATCAACCCCAATGCTGCTTAAAGGACCACTATGTAACAGAATTAATATACAAAATGCTTTGTCCTGTCATAAACTGACCTCAAACAATTATCAGAGCACAATATTTTAAATCTGTAGGCTCTGGTAACTGGTTGTAGAGTTGGACACTGCAGTGGTAACTCTTAAAACAGGATGTAGCAGATTATTTTAATTATAGGCTTTAGTAACTAGTACGGTAGTAAGGGATTCCTGTGAATGGACATCATAGTAAATTCTTGTAGCTGGACAAAGTTAAAACTCACAAGGATTGTGGCAGTTAGCTCTTGTGGCTAACTATAGAGTGGTATATTTCTGTACCTGCTTGTTTCCTGTAAAGGAATATAATGGTAGACTCTTGTAGCTTGATGCTGTACTGATGGATTGTAGCAGTGAGCTTTTGGACCTTTTTGACTCTTGTAACCTGCTGTTGCTATAGACTGTTGTAACTAGATATAGTACTAATGCCTTAGAAATGGAAGAAATGATGATTCCTCATAGTTAAATATAACTGTGGGCTTTTGTAAATGGATATAATGATCAATTTCTATAGAAAAATATACTTCTTTG